>CAUYLG010054283.1:0-38119 GCA_963573385.1 Cacajao melanocephalus
CAACAGACCCCAGTGTGTGATGCTCCCCTCCCTGTGTCCGTGTGTTCTCATTGTTCCACACTCGCCTATGAGTGAGAACATGCGGTGTTTGATTTTCTGTTCTTGTGTCAGTTTGCTGAGAATGATGGTTTCCAGTTTCATCCATGTCCCTACAAAGGACACAAACTCATCGTTTTTGATGGCTGCATAGTATTCCATGGTGTATATGTGCCACATTTTCCCTGTCCAGTCTATCATCGATGGGCATTGGGTTGGTTCCAAGTCTTTGCTATTGTAAACTGTGCTGCAATGAACATTCGTGTGCATGTGTCCTTATAGTAGAACGATTTATAATCCTTTGGATGTATACCCAGTAATGGGATTGCTGGGTCAAATGGAATTTCAATTTCTAGGTCCTTGAGGAATTGCCACACTGTCTTCCACAATGGTTGAACTAATTTACACTCCAATTCTTATAATCCTATGGGTCACCTGGACCATTTTGGTCTGGACCAATCCTGCTGATCTGGTGGTTTGGCTGGGGCTGGGTGATCTAGGATGGCCTCACACATATGTCTGGTAATTGATAATCTGTTGGTTGGGGCACCTCAGTTATCCTTCATGCAATCTTTCTGTCACATTAGCTCAAGCTAATTTGAATGGTGGACACAGTGTTCCAAGCCTGCAGATAGAAAGCAAGCCCCAATACTCAAGTTCTTTTGACAAGTCGACATCACATTTTCTAATGTTCTGTTGTCCAAAGCAAATTGCATGGATAAGCCTGCAGCCAGTGTCGGAGGCATTGGGCACAGGTAGGGGAATGATTGCAGTCATTTTTTATAACAATTTACCACTTCTCCAATTTTCGTACATCCCCAAAGCACCATAATGCTGCAGATAATGGGATGACCCTCTGGTGAACCTGCAGAGAAATGACTTTACCCCTAGAGCTGTTTTAAAGTGAGAGTCCACTTGGCCTCTGCCAAAATCACTTTCATAATTATATCAGGAGCAGTTAAAAGTCTCTTTGAACCCTCTTTTGCAACATTCAGGGGCATGCTTCCAGATCTTGCTGAACCACAAAACTAACTTTTTTGCTTCTAAGTAAACAAAAACCCTCCTGAACTGTAAGCCTTTTTGGACAATCTTCAACAACGATTTTTTTGAGTTGTGCATGGATGGGCAATAAACCTCCATTTACCTTCCTGGATGAAGGCAGAAGAGCTCCAGAGTATAGTAGAATTCCCTGGTCCCCAACTCCTCAGAAGGGAGAAGATTTTAAAGATCCTCTCCTAGGGGTCAGATCCTTACATAAATTCTCTTTTAATACTCACAACATCCCTCCTAGAGAGTGTCGTTGTCTCTGTTTTATGGAGAAAGAAGCTGAAGTTGTGGAGACTAAGTATCTTGGTAAAAGTCACAGAGGTGGCAAGTCGCATGGTAAGAATTCGATCTCAAGCATTTGGACGCCACAGTCAGGGCTCTTTCCAGCACACTTCATCATGTGAGAGCTGCAGAGCATTCAGGCTCGGGTGTGGAGCATAGGGCTTTGATCCCAGCTCTGCCCCCACATATGTGGCGCCTCGAGACACTTACGTGTTCTCTCTAAGCCTCTGTTGTCTCACCTGCAATAGGAACATTACCTGCACCTAAGATTTCGACAGCATCTTTCAAAATGTTAAATGTGTGTGTTCTTTCATCCAGCAGTTCTGCTTCTAGGAGTTCATGTTAAAGAAATATATCCACCTATGAGTAAGGACACATGGAAAAAGATGTGCTATGTCAGCACTGTTTACAATAGCAAAAAAAATGGAAATATTATAAAGGCCCAAACAAATTATGCACATCCATGATACAAAATGCTATTTGTCATTGAAAAGGAAGGGAAGAATCTGCGGATACAAAAATATCCAAGATAGATTTCTTTAAAATAATAAAGGAGATTTACATACGATGGCACAGAAAGATCACTGGAACATATTTTAAGTGAAAAACTAAATGTTAAGAGGATCAGTAAACCTGCATATGTTTATTTATGTTTACACATAGAGAAAAAAATAATTTTGAAGGACACACACCAAACTATTCACAGTGGCTTCCTCTAGCGACAATAAGAGGATGATGACTTTACTTTTTGTTTGTTTAGATATATTTACTCTCTATATTTCTGTATTGTTGAAAATGCTCACAAGTATGTATTCCATTTGTAATGTAAAGAAAGAGCAGAATTCTAGTGCTGGGAGAAACTTTGAAGGTCACCATGGCCCAGAGAGAGAAGCCGATTTCTTGCTGTCATGTGGCCAGCTCTTGGCTATCAGGCTGAAACCCTCTTGATGCCCAGTGCTGGCCAGCTTCAGTATCAGGGCAAGCTCCTCAGAAATCACAGAAGCCACAGGAGACTGAGGGATCGATGATGTAACACAAGGGAAACGGCCCCCGTTACAGTGCAGAGACCAGCATGTGGGCCTGGCTTGGCCACCCACCTAGCTGCTGGCCTGGGTTTGAAGCAGGGAAGAGGCCTTTCCCAGCCCTTGCAGTACCCAAGGGAATGTCACCCTGAGGTCTCAGGTCAGGCCTCTGCTCAGCACGTGACCATCATGTTCGTTAGCAAGTCCCCCTCATTCCCCTCAGGCCCTGCCTTTACTCTCCTCCCTGAGTGCCTGAGACATAGGAGATGCGCAATACAAGTAGCCTTGAATTCTACCAGGGAGGCCAGGAATGGCTGGGTGGCCTGTCCTCGTGACCTGCCAGCAGCTGGGTTGGAAGAGAGGACTTCTGGGCTCTTCAACAGACGTCACAGGGGCATGACTTTGCATTCACCTGGAGCCAGTTTTTCCCTCCAGAAAATGGGCATAAGGGTGACCCATTCAAGGCACCATAAATAATGTACCACTTTTTTTTTTTTGAAACAGAATCTCACTCTGTCACCAGGCTGGAGTGCAATGGCGCTATCTCAGCTCACTGCAACCTCCACCTTCCGGGTTCAAGCGATTGTCCTGTCTCGGCCTCCCCAGTAGCTGGGACTACAGGCATGTATCACGACGCCTGGCTAATTTTTTATATTTTAGTAGAGACAGGGTTTCACCCTGTTGACCAGGATGGTCTCAATCTCCTCACCTCATAATCCACCCACCTCAGCCTCCCAAAATGCTGAGATTACAGGTGTGAGCCACCATGCCCAGCCAATAATGTACCACTTATAAAGCCAACCTCTCTAACTGTCCTGGTCTCAGGTGACATTTTTTCCAGGAGCCCATTATGTCTTCTGTGTATGTGGGTCCCTAAGGGGCAGTCTCACTCCCCTCCCCCTCCAGTCACCCCACACTGTCTCTTCCTAGAGCTGTGACCACCTGGGAAAACACGACATCAACCCTTGAAGCCATGGTGAGTCGGCAGATGGCATGTCGTTCTGTCTGAGCATGGCAAGAGGTCAGAGAAGGGAAAGCCCTGAAGACTCCAGCGTGCCAGAGCCCTGGCTTCTACCTCCCAGCAAGAGCTGGACCCAGCCTACAAGCATGGCCAGCATGATTTCTGGCAAAGTTTCCAAATGCAGCAGCTTTCTAGGTTCAGGTCTTTGCATAAAGGAAGAGGTGGGGAGGCATGTGAAGCAGTAAACAGAGATGTCAAAAGTTCTAAGTGTGTAATGTAACTATAAAGTAAATGTATATTTGGGAGAAAAGGTAAAATAGCTCTGTGAGTTTTCCTCTGATACGAAGGCTTTGCTTGAATCTTTAGGTATGGTTCGATGTTCTCAGGAGGACTTGCTGCTGTGTTTCTGTTGATATTCTTGCCCTATCCCCACGACGGGGAGCTGGGCAGCCTATGTGCCCTTGTCACTCCAACTGGGGTCTGTGGACCAGCAGCATCAGCATCTCCTGGGACCTTGTCAGAAACAGAGAATCTCAGGCCCCACCCAGACCTACTGAATTCGAATTTGCATTTTTGCAAGGTCTCCAGGTGTTTCCGGTGGACGGACATGCTTCAGAAGCCACCTGGCTCCAGGACGCAGGTTTCCCCAGGGTGTGCACTCATGCCACAGCAGGCATGTACACTGACTTTAGATGGTACAAGAGTGAACATTTACCATTTTCATGGGTTTTAACTTTAACGTTCATTTGTAGCAAATGATGCATCACGTACAGAAATGGTAAGTCGACATAAATGGTATGTTTTAAAAGCTAGTCAACTTAAATATTCACTGACTAATAGTCTGGGGTGATGAGAAATGGCACCTTCAAAGGAGGGAAAAGAGGCCAGGCACGGTGGCTCACGCCTGTAGTCCCACCACTTTGGGAGGCTGAGGCGGGTGGATCACGAGGTCAAGACATTGAGACGATCCTGGCCAACATGGTGAAACCCTCATCTCTACTAAAAATACAAAAATCGGCTGAGCGCAATGGTGCATGCCTGTAGTCCCAGCTACTCGGGAGGCTGAGGCCGGAGAATCGCTTGAAGCTGGGAGGTGGAGGTTGTAGTGAGCCGAGATCGCACCACTGTACTCCAGCCTAGAAACCGAGTGAGACTCCATCTCAAAAAAAAAAAGGAGGGACAAGAATGACTATTTCCAGAAATGATGATCCAGTTTAGGCCCCTCAAGGATGTAGCAATGAAGAGGCTGCTGCAGAGAGATGAGGACTTGTCCAAGCCCGACAGTGACAGTGTGGTGACAGAAGCAGACAGGAACTCAGCCCCATGCAGCTCAGCAGTGCCCCTTCTTTTCTCTGCCCTGGCTGCACAGCCTGGCCAGAAGCTGCATCTGCAGCCGCATTGACATTAGGAACTGGGACATCTGCAGGTGACACCACGCAGGTCCGCAGTGTGCATATCTGTTACTACAAACAAAGGGGGCGTGTGACCAGTGGAGGCCAAGGCCAGCCATTTGGAGATTAGCTGTCACCCCTCCACCCAGGAACCACTAGGCACTCGGCTCTTCATTCATGAACAAACACTGTTCCTGCAATAGGAACATTACCTGCACCCAATCCAGGCTCAATCAAGTGAATGCAAACATGCTGCTCCCTGAACTGCAGAGAGGAAAGACACTTGGTATTTTTGGAGGGCGATTTTGACAGCATCTTTCAAAATTTTAAATATGTGTGTTCTTCATGTTAAAGAAATACATCCACCTATGAGTAAGGATACATGTAAAAAGATATTTATTACATGTATCCTTACTCATATAGAGTGATCTGTGCAGGCTAAGAAGCCGAATGTTTTCTAGGTGTGTTGGTGAGGCTTTGCAAATAGGAAACCTGAAGTTAGATGGAATTGGTCATTTATCTTCCCGGCCATCTCATGGACTTTGCTCAGATCACTCAGATGGAGTCATTCACACACACACACACACACACACACACACACACAACCAACTTCACAATATGTTTAGTTTTTCCCTAAAGTTTTCTCAGCTGCGTTTGCACTACCTGTGGTTTGGGGCTGTCGGTATCTGTTTTTTCACTTCTTCTATCTGTTTTTTCACTTTTTCAGCACAGAATCGAGTAGTAAATTCTCTAGTCTCCTGTCCCCTTCTCATTCGCTTGTGCCTAGCTCCTTATCCTGGCATTCAAGACTGCCATTGCTATGGCCTCAGTCTAACTTTCCGGACCATTTCCCATGGGTATCCTCTGCACACCGTGTTCCAACCAAAATATGCCATGAACCACATGTGTGAAGTTCGAGACCACCCTGGGCAACAAGGCGAGTCCCAGTCTCTATTAAAAAATAAAAATAAAAAAAGAGTAAACCACATGGGGTCAAACCACGTCCACCCTCTGCAACCTTCACACCTTGCTTTCCACAAAAGCTGTGCCTTGGCCTAGAATTCCTTCTCCACTGTTGAAATTCTTCCCCTTCAGGGCCAGCTTAAATGCCCTCTCCTGCACAAAGCCTCTGAATTGTCCCTAAGCCCTTGAAACTCTCACAGCCCTCTATTGCTACCTCGTTGTGTTGTTTAGAACAGGCCTTGAGTTTCAGCGCTGTGGGAGAGTGTTCCCTTATCTCTGTGTTCCAGGCCGCCCAGCCCAGAACCTGACTCATAGAAATCCCACCAGGAAGACTTTGGCAAGTCGTGGGTTTGATTCCCAGCTCTGTTGGGACTACAAGTCAGTGTTGACGCTGGGTAAATAATCTAACCTATTTACTCAACTATAAAATAGAAATATGAATCACGCCTTCATAGGGAAGGCATGAAGGTAAAATGAGGCAGCGTGTACAATGCACTGAACATTCTGCTTGGCATCTGTTAAGTGTTTAATATATCATAGCTCTTATTAGTGTTATGGATAATAACAAAAGCAAACATTAAATGGATTGAAAGATAAAGTCATAACATTTAGAACTGGATGGCCTCTGCAGGTGTTTGAGCCACTGGCCCATCCTGCCCACCAGCCCACAGGCTCCTCTGCCCTGCTGTGCCTCCCTCACATTCTGGCCCCAAAGTGGTTGCTCCTGGCTGCTCCCTGCATCCAGGCCTGCCAGAAACCCTGTCCCTTTCCTTCACCCTATGTCTCCAGTAAAGATTACAGGCACTTTAGGGGCCTGCAGTCTTCTTCAGGTTAAGAAGCAACGTTCTGGGGCTAGCTCTCATTTTATGGGGAAGGAACCTGGCCTGGAGGGAAGGAGGTGTTTGTGAGGGAAGGAGGTGTTTGTAAGGGAGGAGGTGCTCCCCAGGGAGGAGGTGCTATCCCCAAGGAGGGGGTGCTCCCCAGGGAGGGGGTGATCCCCAAGGAGGGGGTGCTCCCCAGGAAGGAGGTGCTTGCCAGGGAGGTGGTGTTCCCCAGAGGAGTTGCTCCCCAGGGTGGAGTTGCTCCCCAGAGAGGGGGTGATCCCCAGGGAGGAAGTGCTTGCCAGAGAGGAGTCCTGGCTGCCCCAGAGCCATGGCACTCAGACCAGCAGGGCTGTGTTTTCCAGAGTGGCACTTCCTTCCTTAGGTCTGGCACAGATGTGGCTGCTGAGAGGCTGTCTCACTTATTCCTCTGTTTTCAAAGAACAGCAACCCTTTCCTCATCCATATCTTTCTTAACAAATGTACTTGTCTGAGAGAAGCATAACTTCCAAGACTTCCTTCCCTGAATTTGAAGGAAACTTCAGGGAGAACGAACTTTCCAAGGACCAGCCCTGGGGTCAAACCTGAAATAGAATTCCCAGCAGGCAGTCAGCCTCTTTCTTTCCATGGAGACTGGAGGGGTCAAAGCCAGCTCAGGGCTATGCTCACAGGGGCCCCTCTGAGAATGGGCAGAGCACTTCCTCTCCCAGGTGTTCAGGTGACCCCACAGGTGGGAGGGAGAGGGCTGGAGGCAGCTAAGATGCTGGGCAAGTGTGCGGGGCTGGAGTCAGCCCTGAGGAGCAGAGGCAGGGTGGGACAGCCTGAGCCAGACACCAGGGACGAAAGAGGAATTAATGTGAGCCAGCCTCCTTTGAAATCGAGGAAGAGGGGGACAGGCCAGCTGACAGCTATGGGAATACAATAGAAGGTTGGATTTTTCAAGAGCTCACAACAAGCACCAGCTCCTCTACACCTTGGAGCACCCCTAAGAGGGAGACTCTCATATCATCCCCACTCCACTGTTGCCATCAAGGCAAAACACTGGTTCCATTTCAAATACCACTCAGCTCCACTTGGAAAAGAAAAATACTAAGTCTGAAAAAAAGAGAGAAGCTGCCCAAGTGTTTGGTTGAGATTGGGACAGGAGACGGAGTTTGGGGACCAGAAATGGCTACACAAGCCCAGCCTGAAATGTTCACCCCTAACGTCACCCCTTTGGGTTAAAGTGACCCAAGGATAATTCCAAGAGGTAAACAGGAGAGGGAAAGCAAGCTCTTCTCATTGCTCACCAGGAAAGTGATGATCAGATAAGCTGCCTGCCCTTCCCCAGCAGAGCTCTGGGACCCCCAGTTTCGGTCCAGGAACAAAAGGCAGGGTCCAGCTGAACAGAGTAGAGACTTCTAGAAAAACCTGGAGAGGCTTCCCAATAGGGAGGACTTGGGTGGGTTTTCTTGTAACAATCTAGCTTTTTTTTTTAACATCCCAAGGAATGCCCTTTATGAGCTTAGGATCAGCAGACAAGGTGAAGGTTAGAGCTGTCAGCTTACACGGTCCCCACTGGCTTTTACCATGTATTGTACTATTTCAGCGGTGCCACAATACAGGCAAAAGTTAATAAAGGAACCAGATTTTTAAGGGCAACCATTTCCTCTGCTGTGGCAGGCTGCATTTGAAGAAGTCTTGATCTTAGTATAGTAGATTGACTGCGTTAATGGCCTTGACGGTTTGCACACATCCACCCGCTATCTGCAGCCAGTGCCCCAGGACTTGGCAGTTCCTCTCACTGAAAAGGGGGAGACTACTTCCCCACCCTTAAGTCTGGATTAGGCCAATAGAAGGTTGCAGAAATGACATGACAGTGAGTCATTTTCCAGCCTGAACCTCAAGGACTTGTGCCTCTGTCACCAGCATGAGAAGCTGCCCAAGGTAGACCGCTGAAGACAAGGAGCAGAACCCACTCGCCCCAATGCACAGGTGGGGCCACGCTAGCTCAGCCGACAGCCAGCCAGCCCCAGGCATGTTCAAGAACCAGCCTAGAGGAGCAAAGCTGCCGGCCTACCTGCAGCTGAGCCCACGCGTGCGAGCCATGGGCAGGTATTATGTGCCTTTAAGGTGGTGTGGTTGTTTGGAATGCAGCGTTATTGCGGCAATAGGTAACATACGGTTAATCCATTTGTTTTCATCTGATAGTTGACCATGAGTAGATGTGTCTGACTCTCTTCCATCTCAAGTATGGATTTCTAAGAAAATGTAGCCAAAAAGTACTTGGAGAGAAAAAGCTATTTGTTGGCTTCTGAATTTTAAATTAAGGCTAAGATATTTTTTCCCCATTCCGAGAAAATATATGACCTAAAGAACCAATTATTACACTCATTAAACGTTCTTAAAACAAATAAATCGGACTTCCAGCTCATCTCTGCTTCCTCTCAAAACCCTTACTTAAATTATAGTCAGGAAGTTTAAAGAAAGATAAATTCCAAAAAGAAACTAGGAGAAGAAAAGAGAAGATGGCAAATGAGGTTTTAAGAAAATTTTGGAAAATAAGAAACAGAGGGACAACGGATGGATGACTTCCATTTCAGCTTTGCCTCCCTACGAGTGCCAGTAAGAGCGGAACCAGAAGAAGCAAGCCGATGTACACGTCAACATTCCAGAAAGTCTCTGGAGTTGGAAACACCTGGCACTCCTGAAGGCAGCGGTGCTGGGAGAGGCTGAAAACTGTAGATTTGGTGGGAAGTTGTGTTCAACCACAGTAACGGTAAACTGAGACAGAGGGAAGATGGTGTCCAAGAAATGGGAACTCCAACTCGGGAGAGAGGCCCTCTAAATAAACACACAAAAATCGCCAGGATGATCCTTGAGGGAGCCCGACTGTGGTGGCTGCGTGTACAGAGGACTCGAAGAGCACCGGTCCAGATGGGAGCAGAAGATCAAGAGTTCTAGAAGGGATGTCTCTGGAGAAAAAACAAGACTGACCCACTATCTAATGTGTTTACTCATATTTAAAAGTGCTTGACAATTCTTCCGGAGGATGTAGAGAGAAATTCCTGATAAAAAGAGGCAATTATTAGCTGCAGGAAAAATTGAAGTTGTGTAAGACAGGAAATATGATTATAGTACATTGCATGACTCAGCTGCAAACAATATTCAGATTGTCATAATGGCATAAACACCAAATATTGATAGAACTATAGTGGGAGGGTAGGGGAGATGTGTGTGTGTGTGTGTGTGTGTGTGTGTGTGTGTGTGTGTAAGCCAAAATCTATTATGTGAAGTCGATGGACGATACATAAAATATAAAAAAATCAGAAAACAGAAGTAAAATTATATAAATCAAAATACGGACCTGCATATTCTGCACATGTATCCCAGAACTTAAAGTAAAATTAAAAAAATATATGGAGCTGAAAAATGCAGAAAAAATATAGTGAAAATGATTGCCTAAAGGAAGCAGGACAGGAGGCTGGAGAAGGGTACTGGGGGGAACTGCTTTCTTCCCCTATAAGTACTGTATCATCAGTTGGCTTTGTAAACAACATGTGTATAGATAGATAAGCATACAGTATACTTTATTTTATATATATATGTATTACAATGGTAAATTTTTAAATTAAATTGTAAAAATCAATTGAGGTCCACATGTGCTAAAATTACAGAATATAGTATATATTCCTTAGGCAAATATTTATTAGCCACCTGCAGAAAACAGTAGAGCAGGACACCTTCCCCACCTCCACAGCTCACCTCCCGGTTGGGAAAACAGACCTACTAAGTGACCGTGTCCCTGTAGCACACACGAGTGCTCTGACAGGGCAGGGACAGCGTGTGGCAATGGCACTGAGCAGAGAAAACTCCGCAGACGTAATGATGCTACTCCTGGGTTTTTTTTTTTTTCCTTCTACTTACCTGCCTCTTAACAACAGAGAACTGAAGATCTTCTTTCCAGCTGTATCGCCTTCTTAACACATCTTGTACAAAAGTAAGGGATGATTCTCTTATTGTCACAGTGTCTCCACGTCAACAGGCTAAACGGCTCTCTAACACTAACAAGCATTCAAAAGTGGAGAGCTAGTGAGCTCTCAGGCACAGGGGTATTCAGGCTGAGCCTCTGAGGTCGGCGGATATTTATCACAAAGCCTAGGAAAAGGAGGGTGGGAGGTACTTCCTGGACGAGAGGCTGGACCCCAGGGGCCTCCCATGGATGGCAGGGAGCCAAGGCAACACACGCATCAGCCTGTGCTCTGCCATCCCTGACAGCTCCAGCAGGATCACAGGGTGAGACAGCAGCCCCTGACCAGCAGCCCTGACCCGGAACAATGGCAGATCTGCTTCAACATCCCAAAGCCATCCTCTGGTTCATTTTGAAATCAGACATCCTCCAATCGATCCCTCCTGGAGAGCTGTCAGGCTGGCTGCTTCCTGGCATCAGCTGACAGGAGGGAAGCAATTCATTTGTTGGGTCTGACTGCGGCTAAATGAAATCAAAGACAGAGAGGGCACCTTCTGCCAAAGAGGGAAGCCTTTTACTCAGGGCAGCCACAAAGAACCACAGACAAAAGGTGGCATGGAGGTGGGAGGGCAGTGAAGGAAGATCAGGACTTGGGAATTCTCAAAGCTAACCTTCCTCATCTCACAGATGGGGAAACCAAGGCAGAGAGAGAGGAATTCATTTGCTCAGGTTCATAGAGTAGTTTAGGGAAAGACAGCAACCTACAATGATAAGACTTAGCATTTATAGAGTGCTGACAGTCCACTAAGCATTTAATGTTCATTACTTCACCTAACCCTTTCAAAACTATGAGGTAAGGATCCTCATCTATTACATGAGATATGCATTTTAAAGATGAAGAAACTGAGTTAGTAGTCCAGTATCACAAACCTCTAACGTATGCGATGCTGGGACTTGAACTCCATCTAGTTTCTAAGCTGTGGATCTTAACCACTGAGAAACACTACCACGTGGAGATAGAACTAGGGTTCCTGTTCCAGACTAGAACCTGGTCCACTGCCCCTCTATGTGCTATTCTGCCCAAGCCCTGCTGGTGCCCTCCTGCTGCGGGGTATACCTGTTTTCCCTTTATCTGCCTCTCTTGGTCTATATATTTCCTCCTCCGAGGAGGCCTATACATCTCCATCCCTGTCTCTCCCTGTGTCTCTTTATCGCCGTTTCTCTGTGTATATGGAAGTGCTTATCTTTGCTCTGGTGTGCATGACTCCACGTGTGTATGTGTATCTGTCTATTGCTGTCTGAATAGCTGAGGAATGAAATTCCACAGTGGGTGGAGGGATGGATGGGTGGATGATGGATGAATGAGGGACAGCCTCCATCCACAAACAACAGACATGGTAATGAGCAAGCATCTCCTAGCCCAGGTACCTCTGGCTGCCAAGTCTCCCAGAGCCATTGATCTGTCTCACCCTCTAATGCCCTCTTTCCCCAAGGCCTGCATATTCCATTTCCATCTTAACCCAAAGCTGCTTCCCCAGGGCTTGGTGGCTTGTATCCAGTTTTATTGTTGATACAGATCTTTAACTGCCCCGGGCTTATAACTGACATTTAAATTACTCTGCAAACAATGAATCAATATTTATGGATTCCTGGATGAACGCATTTGCCAAACCTGGTGTCCTGAGTTTCTTCCAGGCCAAAGGGGCAGATGAGTCAAGGTCAAGGCTTCTTCTAATTAAAAAATGGGGAAACCAGGTCTGACTCTAAGCAAAGTTCTCAGATTAAAACAGAGCTGTGTACCCCCACACTACCTAACTGGACCAAGGTGATTTCCCACTGAAAATTCAATTCACTTCACGAACACTTAGTAGAAATTTCCTATGTGTGCAAAGCACCATGTTAAGCAACAAAGATGAATAAAATCGGGTCCCCCTCTCTGAAGGGTTCCCATGCTAGGAGGAGACAGAGGCATGCATAGGTAACTGTGAGCGATCCAAACACAGTCTGTGAAGATAAACAGAAGGGAAACATAATTGTAATAAATGGAACTTCTCAGAGGACTCCCTAGAGGACAAAACACATTCCAGGAGGGGAAAACAGCCAGGACCAACGAGGACCTGGAGATACTGAACAAGTTTTTAAGGGTGGGAAAAAGCGTTCATGGGAAAATATCATAAAAAAGTAAACGGAGCCCTGATCCTGGAAAGACCTGGATAACGAAGCTGAGGCATGTGGCTCTCCTTCTGCAGGCAAAGCAATGACACCAAAGGTCTTTGAGATAGGGAGGCACCCCAGCAGGGCTGTGGTCTCAGGAGCTCTTTGGAAGCAGTGACGCATGGGGCCTTACCCGTCATGGTTGAGACTTGGCCACTGGGGCACCCTAACATGGAGTTCCAGCAAGCTCAGCCTCAGCCCCCAGGGCAGGAGGGCTGGGCCAGATTTTTCTCTGTCGTTTAAGCGTGGCCCTCGCCTGCCTCAACACAAACAACAAAAAGGAGACTGATGCTTCCGGGGCCTCTTTGGTGCTCTGAGTTATGGAGGTAGCCTTCATGTGGAGGCCAAACCATTTATCACACCGATGAATTTAAGCTCTGGTTCCAGGAAAAAAAAGACAAGCAGTCTCTTGTCCCTGCATCAGCACCGACGTACCTTCCCAGGCAGCCAATTTATTTGTCCAGCTGCCCTCAGCAGGTCAACTTTAGAGCTGGGTGAGCTAAAGCCTCCCCAGTGTCTCTGGGTGCCAGGGTCAGTTTGGGAGTTTGGGAAGGGATGGTGAGCTCCTGGAATTTGGGGAGGTCATTGCAGGATCTGGAGGAGAGACAAGATACTTCTGGAGGGGCAACTGGGGACGCTTCCCAGAAGGGCTGATTTATTCTTTAGGCAGAGTCATTCAGACGTCTCCTGCGCAGGAGGCCTTCCCTGACCGCCTCCCTGCAGTGGGTCCTTCCACTGTCTCTTTTAACACTGAAACTGACCAATTTCTTCATGGCACTTAACATAAGTTTCTGGTCTCTTCTCTTAACCCATGGAAGTCCCTTGAGAACAGTGCCCAAGGCCACCATGTATTCAGGGGTCCGTGGGATTTTTAATTGTTTTTAAAATCAGAAGGTAATGAATATAATGAATATAATCCAGCTTGAGCTAGGTTCAACTTTATGCCAATGCAGATATACATATATATGGAGAAAGGGGCCCATGAAAGCAAAAGGCCTGTAGCCCACGACCCAGGCACTCAGTATCGAGGTTCCTCAGTGACACTAGAAAAAGCCAGGCAGAGCCGGGGCCAAATCCCACTTCCTTACCTATTGGCTCAAATTCCCTGTCTGCACCTCAGTTTCCTCGTCTGTGAAACGAACTAGTGCTCTGAACCTTACAGGCAGGTAGAGAAGGCTGGGGGTGTATACAGTGCCCGACAGAAAGGCACTAGTACCCAAAATTATCATCTATTTGCCCAGTTCGGTCAATGTTCCCTCCTCCCTGGGAAGTTTTCCTGGCCATGCCAAGGCTCCCATTGCCTCCTCCTGAATTGTCAGTGGTATGGAGACCCCAGAAGCCTCAGCTTGTCTCTGCAGTTCCCTGCTAGGCTAGATCCAGGCCGTACCTACTAGGTTCTGGGCATGGAGAGGCCATTCATGCCAAAGCAGGCTGTCACCAGTGTGAGGCCAGGAGCCACGCACTCATCATTTGGTTTCCCATAGCATTTGGCTCAGAGCTACACCCAAGAGGGACTCAGGGACCCATTAGTTGATTGAAAATCTCTTAATTTGGAGTTGAGATTCCTTGTGGTTTTCTGTCTTTGCCTCTAACGACTGATGTGCTATAAACTCTAACAATTGATGTGCATTGATGTTCATTGGTTCATTCAAACTCCCCACAGCTGCATGCTCAGATCCTGCTAAACTTGCCAGGCTCAACTTGCCCCACTCTCCCTCCTCCTCCTTGCAAAGGCCACACACAAACCCCAGGGCCCTGGCACGTGCTGTCCTCTGCTCCAGGAATGTCCTTCCACCCCGTGTCTGCATGGCATGTTCCTCAGCCTTCAGGAGCCATTTAGACATCGCCTGCGCAGGAGGACTTCCCTGACCGCCTCCCTATAGTGGGTCTTTCCACTGTCTCTTTTAGCGCTAAAACGGACCAATTTCTTCACGGCACTTAACATAAGTTTCTTGTCTCATCTCTCAACCTATGGAAGTCCCTTGAGAACTCTGGCCAATTTAAATCATTACTGTGCTATGTAATACCTAGCACAGGGCCAGACACTCCAAAATACTTGTTAAATGAGTACATAAGTGGATCAATAAATTAATTATCTTATTTAAAATATATCACGTGCTCACTCTAGACTGCATAGGCACCGAGGGGCCTTTGGAGGTTTCTGTCCCTGAATCCGCACCTTGTGCTAGCCAGGTGCCTCCTCCAGCCCGTGCAGGAGGAGCTGGGACAGCCAGTGCAGGAGATTGTGGCCACCTGACGCGCCTTATTCAAGGAGCTGCTCCTGAAGGAGGGGATGTCAGCTATGTTGAGAGTCACCTGGACAGCCTTGTGACCTCTTTTGAGTTGCTACTGCACCCTGCTCCCACAGGGGTGGCAGGAGCACAGGAGGCCAGGCTATGGGGCTGGCAGGAGGAGGAGATTGGCAGAAAGCACCTGGCACAACACCCAGGCCTTAGAAACCAGTGCAGCCCTGGGCCCCTGCGCCCTCTGCCTACATGGGCTGTCAGCTAGTATGCGTGTGCGTGTGTGCGTGTATGTGTGTGAATATGCATGCAAATACAAACGTGAGTGGGAATGTGCTTTTGTGGGTGGCTGCGTGTGAATAAATGTGTGTGAATGTGTCGATGAGTGTGTGAATGGATACATGTGGCTGTGCGTGTGAAGACGGACTGCGTGAATGTGCGTGTGTGTGAGTGTATGACACAGTGAGTGTGAGTGTGTGCTCCGCCGGCCCCAGCTGGGCCCCCTCCCTCCCTCTCTCCCTCTTCTCTGGAAGGAAGCTGCAGGGAAGGGGCCAGATGGTCTCCTCTGACCTGCTATTTATCATCCCGGCAAAAGCTTATTCAGTTTAATGCTCTTCGGCAATTCATTTAAGGGCTCTGTTTGTTTCTGCTGATGAGGACTGTTAATTTGCACAGCGGTCTCATTAGGCCTAAACCACCAATTAATTTCTTTTGTTCTCATTAAATGGCTGATTCCTAAACATTTCATGGACAACAATGGGCTGCCCAGCCGAGCCACCACCCCGGGCAGCAGCGGGTGGGGGTGTGGGGGGGGGAGGCACAGGTGGGGGATCATGGCGTGGGGCTGGCATCCATGGGGGCTCTCTTGCCCCCAGGCCCATGGCATGGCCACCCAGCCAAGCGCTGTAAACCACTCTGTAAACCCTCGGAACCCGCCAGTCATAGCCCAGCTCAAAATCCAGACCCCAAACACCATCGCCCGGGAGAGTCCAGGCAGTCCAGCAGAACACGGCCCCAGCATGGAGCTCTGAGCACCTGGCTCCCCAGAACCCTGCCAGCAGGCTGAGGCTCAGGGCCTGCTCTCCTTGCCAGGTGTGCTGGGCAGGCCCTTGGGGAGCCCTTGATGCTTCTTAGCAGGGTCGAGCAAAGCACCTTTGTCTGATGGAGATGCCAGGCCAGCCCACTGCCTCCTTAGACACAGGGATCGTGGAGTCCTGGGGAGCAGAGGATGTGGGAGTGGGAAGTGGTCCTCAGGCTTCACCGAGCTGAGAGCTGGAGCCCCGGCTGCCCTAGCAAGCAAATCACCCCTACTCGGTTCCTCCTAGAGCTCAGTTTCCTCTCCTGGAAAAGAAGGGAGTTGGGCCACCAGCAAGATGCTTATTTTGGAAGGTGCTGAGCCGGTTTATTCAAGTGCAGCCTCTCACAGATGCCCAGTACAGACCGTGCATAAAAGCAGAGGTGCCCCAGCTGGAGTCCTGCACATTTTCAGTCTCTGCTTGCAAGGCTTCAATGAGGGACTCATCAGCTCCCATAAGGGAACCTGGGTGCAGGGTGTGGACACCTCTGAACTAGTTGTCCTCGGAGAGTGGGGGATCCCCGCTTTTAAGGAAGCTGCCTGGGCCTCCACCCACTCTCTCCTGTGATCAGCACTGCTCAGTGATTGCCAGCCCTGCCCATCGTCACCAGCATCATAGGGAGATGAAGAGAATGAGATAAGGCCCAGGAAGCCCCACGAAAAATTCCAATGAGGTACAGCCTAGCCTGCACCAAGGTTTGCGTCTGACCCCACCACAGCCTGGCTGTTTCTTAACTTTCAGCTTTCCTCATCAGTGACATGGGAATAACATAAGCACCTCCCTTCTAGTGATGGCGTGAGAATTAAGTGAGTCAATATGGTAATTGCTCCAATAACTGTTGGATAATAGATACTCCTAATCAGTATCAATGGGACAATGCCTTGCCCTGCCTCCTTTCCCAGCCTCACCCCCCACATCCCTCCCCCACACCCCTCCTCACTCCCTCCAGCCTGCCAACTTGCATTCAGCTCCCCCTCCCCTGGACTTTTCTAGTGAGTTTCTCATGCCTGGAAGGCCCTCACCCCCAAATAAAGTTACCAGATTTAGCAAATAAAAATACAGGATGCTAGGTGAATTTGAATTTCACATAAACCACAAATAGTTCTTTAGTGTAAGTATGCTCCAAATACTACATGAGCTATACTTACACTAAAATTATACATAGTTTATCTAAAATTGAAATTTAGGCTAGGTGTGGTGGCTCACGCCTGTAATCCCAGTACTTTGGGAGGCCAAGGCAGGTGGATCTCCTGAGGTCATGAGTTCGAGACTAGCCTGGCCAACATGGTGAAACCCCCATCTCTACCAAAAATACAAATATTAGCCAGGAATGGTAGCATATGCCTGTGGTCCCAGCTATTCGGGAGGCTGAGGCAAGAGCATCGCCTGAACCCGGGAGGCAGAGGTTGCAGTGAGCTGAGATCACACCACTGCACTCCAGCCTGGGTAACAGAGCAAGGATCCATCTCAAAAAAAAAAAAAAAAGTATAATTTAACTCCGCCTCCTTGTATTTTATCTGGCAGCCCTTCCTCAAACCCATGAGTCTGGTGAATGTGTACTCATCCTTCCAGACTCGTCAAGCATCATCTCCTCCAGGAAGCCCTCCTTAATCCCCAGTTAAAGAAACCGCCCCTTGTCAGTGCTCCTTCGGCTCCCTAGGCTGGCTGACCTCAACTCAGCACTGATCACTACTTTTTCCCATGCTTTGTGATTCATGATTTCTATGCCCACCCCTCCATCTAGGCTGTGAGCCCCCTGAGGTGGAGGGGAGGGTGTTTTATTTGGCTGAGAGTGGGTGAGGCAACTAGTGCACCCTTCCCTCAACTTGTTTACCATGGGGCCTCCCCTCGCCTTCTTCTTCCTCAGCAGGCACTGTGCTCAGACGAGGACCTCTTTCCTGTCTCTACCACCAGACTAGGAACAACAGGCAGGAGTGCGGACTGGGACAGAGATTGCTAGTTGCTACCCATGAAGTCCATTCTCCCTTCTTCATTAGTTAACAAAGACCCACCTGGGACAGCATTATATCATGTCTAAAGACTACATTTCCTGGCTGGGCGTGGCAGCTCACATCTGTAATCCTAGCACTTTGGGAGGCTGAAACAGGTGGATTACTTGAGGTCAGGTGTTTGAGACCAGCCTGGGCATGACAGTGAAACCCTCTCTACTAAAATGCAAAAAAAAAAAAAAAATTAGCTGGGTGTGGTGGCGCATGCCTGTAATCCCAGCTACTCCAGAGGCTGAGGCAGGAGAATGGCTTGAACCTGGGAGATGGAGGTTGCAGGGAGCCAAGATAACTCTACTGCACTCCAGCTTGGACGACAGAATGAGACTTCAAAAAATAAAAAATAAAAAGACTACACTTCCAAGCCTTCCTTGTAGCTAGGCAAGGCCATATGATAAAGTGATGGCCAGTGAGATGCATATGGAGTATTGTGTGGAAATCCAGGAGGGGTGGGAGACATTGGCTTTGTCCTTCCTCTTTCCTCTTTTCTGCTGCCTGGAGTGCAGATGTGTTGACTGGAGCTTCAGCAGCCATCTCAGACCATGAATTAAGTCATCTAGGCCAAAAGAAGCCTGGCCTAGATTACTTTGTGGAGTCATCATTTCAGCCCTTCACTGTGTAGTGTCAGGAACTGGGAAAGGTCCGAAATTTTACCCTACTTACAAGTTACAAGTTAACCTGCCAGGGTGTCATGCATACTAGCAGAAGATATGAGTCTCCTGGTCAGAGACAACGGGCTTTATCACTCATGATACAGCAAGCGGCATGAAGTTCATGTTCACGTCAGTTTGCATTAGTTCCTCTTGTCCTCAGGTCCCTTGGGGCAACGCAAAGCCGTCCAGGTAAATGCTGCCAATGCAGGAGGTTTAGGTCACAGCAGAGGAACGCAAGCTTGGAAAGTCCCAATCCTTTATTACAGGGCTGCTAATAAACCTGCCCCACCTTTTCACCGAGCAATATGTTATATCTTTGTCGTACTGGACAGCAAGCAAATCCACCCTTTGACACAGAGAATGACACTGTCTGTATGTTCTGGGCCTATAAAACATCTTTGCAAAGATAATCTGGAACAAAAGCCGCCCATGGCTCTGCTGGTCAGACATGAAAACACGGGAGACTGATGGAGCATTGTCCCCAGCATACTTTGCTTCTAAACTTCTTTTGAGTAAGACACAACCGCAGTGCATTTAAGCCGTTATTATTCAATGTTATATGCAGCTGAGCCTGGTGCTAAGTGATAAAATAATACAGCTTGTTCTTTGTCCCTCATGTCGGGTGAGCATGTGCTGTTCTCTGTGTACAGAGAACCTTAGAGGAAAAAAGTCTGCCCCAAGTTTGTCCTCAGAAACAGAATTTTTGTTTTTACCGACTCTAAAATAAAAATCAATCTCATTCATTCTGCAAACATTAATTTTTTTCTCCAAGCTGAATCATTAAAGACATAAAACTACTGAGATGGACTTGGGGGCGGCAGGAGGAGGCCAGGATATGATAGGTCCAGCGCAGTGAGCTACATTTTGGTTGGTGTGGACAACCAACTCATGGATGGATATCGAGTTCGTGCTGGGCTTTAAGGAAGAGTAGGAATAACTCAAGAAATCCCCATTACGACTTCTGTGGCCCCACAGGGACCCTGCAGTGTTGTCTGCCCACTACTTTTTGCTTTTGTGGCAACAGCACTCTCACTTCTTTTGGGAGCTGTCCCTTCCCTTCACCCACCCACCAGTGAGGTTACAGAGGAGACAGTGAACCAGTGCACCCGTCCCTGGCCACAGCACAGGGCTGGGAGTTGTGACTCAAGCTGGGCCCACAGAGCCCTTCCCAGGGACTTTTCAGTTGGGAACTAAGGAAAGAGGGTCTTTTCCCCTCTGTTGGCAAAAGCAGAAATTTATGGTTCGGAATGATGGGCCGTCTGGTGCTTGGTCTGAGAGAGTGCCACTGACATGGGTGAAAGACCCTGAGGGCCATGCTGGTGACGGTGGCTGATGGAGCCCATTGCCCCTGCTCTTTCTGTAGGTGAATCCCACAGCTCAGTGAATCTCCTCTTTTGCCTGATTGGTTTGAAGTAGATGCCAGAATTGTAACTTAGAATCCAAACTACTACCTCCCGCTTGAGTCTGGTGACCTTGGGTAGAGAGACTGGCCTCCCACGTGCCCATTCTGTGTCAGCATTTGGGGGAAGGTAAAAAAACAAACAACAGAACAAAACAATCGGCCTGGCTTATCCGAACGTGTACAACACCATAGAGGCGGCGCCAGTGGAGGCATGCCTCAGACCACACCATTAACAGAGGACCAAAGTTCTCAGCCCCGTCCCACAGCACAGAACCGCACCAGCAGAATGAACCTGCCAGGGCGGCCCCTGCTGACCTCTGCTACCTGCTGGTGTGTACACAATCTCAACCTGAACCCCATCAAAGCCCGCGCAAAAAAAGCAGGTGCTGCCTGCCTGCTCCATATTATTAGAATTCATTTCCATATGCTCCTTTCATCTTCTCTCCAGGATAATTGTTCTTCTGGGGCTCAGGGCGTGGGAGGGCAGGAGGTGCACACTCCTGTTTATCAACTCACTAAATGCCTGCTTTAAATTAAAACCCACACCACATGCTGGCTCACACAGGAATAATATTAAGACCAACTGTTTGCCTGCCCCTGCTATCAATGCCAAACTGATTTAAACCCGCGTTTCCTTTCCATCTAGGGACATCCATTCTGGAAGTATCTAGCAATAACCTAGTTCCTACAGCTCCCAATTCTTTTTTCTTTTCTTTTCTCTTCTTTTTTTTTTTCCTCTCTTTTGAAAGACGCTCCTGCATTTAAGAGGACACAGCCTGAAAGATCCTTTTATACCCTTTACTGCCAGCCAAACCCTGTGTCTGTTTAATCAGTCAACAAGCCATTATTGTACCTTCCCAGTGCCAGCTCCAGTGCTAAGTCCTTCATATACATAGTCGCATCTAATCTGATCTAATCCTCCCAATAAACCTGAGAGAGGTATTATCATCCCTTCCCAGAGGAGAAGCGGAGGTCCGGAGAGGAAGAGTGACCCGCTCAAGGTTAGGTGGCTGCGGGCGGTGGAGCTGGCAGCCCTGCCCACGCTCTCTCACTTCGGAGCACCACCCTCCGCCCAGCAGCTGGCCATCAATCTGCTCTCCATTATCCTAGCTGGTCCTCTCACCCTACCTGTGGCCAATAGGCCGGGATCGTTGTCTGTTCTGTATGTGCACTGGCCATCATTCAACCAGAGTGATTGGATCAATAGGAAGGGTTCTGCTGCTCCTGCAAAATCCACTTCAATGGCCTTTCTTTGAGTAAGATGAGCCCACGAATCCTTCGGGTTAAAACATACAGTCCTGTGGTGAGTAGGTCTATGCAAACCTAGCCCCAAAGCCCAAGGAAGCTGAGAGGCCAAAGCTTTGGCCAAGAAACCCAGGTTCTTACAGGGCGTGGTGGCTCACGCCTGTAATCCCAGCACTTTGGGAGCTCAAGGTGAGCAGATCACCTGAGGTTGGGAGTTTGAGACCAGCCTGACCAACATGGAGAAACCCTATCTCTACTAAAAATACAAAATTAGCCGGGCGTGGTGGTGCGCATCTGTAATCCCAGCTACTCTGGAGGCTGAGGCAGAAGAATTGCTTGAACCCAGGAGGCAGAGGTTGTGGTGAGCTAACATCGTGCCATTGCACTCCAGCCTGGGCAATAAGAGCGAAACTCCATCTCAAAAAAAAATCAAAAGAAAGAAAGAAAGAAAAAAGAAACCCACGTTCTCAAAAAGAAACATGTAATAGGGATTCACGAACAAGCCATGTCTTGGGTGGCTGCGAGGCGCGATGGTAGACACCCCCACTGACACCCCCAGACCCGGCACTCATATACTATAGGGAATTTGCCTCAGGGCAGAATGTATGTGTTTATGATAACATCAAGGTTGTTTTGATCTAAGGGCAGGATTTACAGTAAGTACATGAAAGGAGAGATCTTAGAGACTTTCCTGGAGTTGGGGTTAATCAGAAGTCAGCATTACATATTAGCATCCAAGATGGAGTCACTTCAGCCTCCACAGGTCTTCAAAGCAATCCCTTAAAATGCACCTGTGCTCAGTGTAATCAGTGTAAAACAAACAGCCCCAACATTTAGAAGCTTCCAACAACCACCATCCTATTTCCTCATTCTTTTGTGGGTCAGCAGTTTGGGCTGGGCTCTTCTGGGCGGGTCTTCTGCTGGTCTTGTCTGGAGTCACTCACGCAGCTGCAGTCACCCGGCAGCTGCCCCATGACTGCTCCTCATTGCTGCCAGGGGCTCCAAGGAAACAACAGTGGAAGCTGCGGGACCTCTTGAGGCCTGGGCTCAGAAGCTCCAATGACATCCCTTCCTCTGCATTCAATGGGTCAGTGCAAGTCTCGAGAGGCAGAGAGATCAACTCCACCTCTTGCTGGGGTAAAGGGTGTGCATACAGGGATTGGGAAGAATTTGTGCCCATTTTTTTTTGCAACCTGCCACACTTGGGAAGGTTGGTGAATTAAGGTGTCTCTCAACCAGGTTTTCTCGGTCTAGACACTGCTGACATATTGGGACAGACGATTCAGGAGATTCCTGGTTTGGGGGGGGCCGTCCCGTATCACACAGGTTTAGCCACACCCCTGGCCTCTACTAGCTGTCAGTAGTGCTGCCCCAGATGAGACACCCAAAAATGTCGCCAGACATCAGCTAATGCCTCCATGGGATGGGAGAATTGTCTCTGTTTGCAGACTGCTGCTCTAAAGCAAGGGCAGCCCAGAAGTTGTTTTCTGAGCCTCTTGCAGTGAGTGGCTCCCCTCAGGCCCCCACAACAGGCTCTCCTCACTGCGGGCCAGCACAGGGAGAGGGGGCTTTGAGAGTGAGAGGCAGGAGGTACAGGTTAGAAATGCAGCGACTGTGTTTTGCCAGCCCTGTTCAGGACAGCACTCACGGCTGGGCCAGGGCCAGGGGAGCGTGTCTGGGTCCTGCCAGCCCACAGAGGAAGGGGCCCTGCTGAGACGGGTCCAACTCTGGACTCTGTTCTCATCACCCCCAGCTTCCCGCCCCTCCCCACCCCTACTGGGTGCTCCCCAGACTGCAGCCTTTCCATGGAGCTGCCTCACCAGCTCACGTGGCAAGGCCAGGAGTGAGTCCAGCTCTGACAGCCTGGGCCTGGCGCTTGCCGCCTCCTGCCAGCTCTCTCTGCAGGCAGTCGGGGGCTGCTGAGTGGACCAACCACTAGAAACACAGGCCTGCAGCCCACTTGGCCATGGGCGACATCATTGCCTGAGACCGTTCAGCCTGTCTGCCGACAAACACAGTCAGATCCACTTTCCAACCCTATCCAGAATCTGACCTCCTCCCACTACTCCCAACCTGGCACCAGCCACCAGCACCTCTCACCTACATGCTCCCAGCAGCTTCCCATCTGGCCTCCCCATTCTACCCTTGACCCTACAGCCTAGGCTCCACCCAGTGGCTACCAGATTCTGCTGAAGCTTCAGTGTGATTGTGCTACATCTCTGCAACTCTGAAAATGGTTGCCATTTTCTCAGAGGTAAAGCCCTGGTCTCCACCGTGTACAACCGATGAGAGCCTGCCTGGCCAGAGCTGTCGCTGCTCACCCCGCTCCTGCAGCTCCCGCCTCGCTCACTCTGACCCGGCCACACTGCTCCTCTGTCCTCCTCCGACACAGCAGACACCCACCCACCTGAGGGCCTTGGCCTACGCCCCTTTGTCTAGAATGTTCTTCTTCCACACGTTCACATGCTCCCCTCTTCACTTTCTCCAGGTCTCTCCTCAACGTCATCATTTCAAAGAGGCTCTGTCTTAGTTCAGGCTGCTGTAATGACACACCACAGACTGGGTGGCTTCAGCCACAGGCATGTCTTTTTCCTGGTTCTGGAAGCAAGAAGGCCAAGGTCCAGGCACCTGGCTTGCAGATGGCCACCTCTTTCTCTGTCCTCACATGGTGAAGAGAGAGACAGCTCCAGTCTCTCTTCCGCTCCTTATAGGGACACTAAACCCATCATGGGGGGAAGGCACACCCGTGGCCTCATTTAAGCATAATTACCTTTGTCCCAAAGTCCCCACCTCCAAATATGATCACACCGGGGGTTAGGGCTTCAACATGTGAATTTTACTGTGTTGAAAATGTCAACCCCGACACTCATATTTCTCTTCTGTGCTTTATTCTCTCCTAGCATTGACTCCATACTACTTTCTCTTACTTACAGTCTGTCTCCTGCACTAGAATGGATCTCCACAAGGACAGGGATTTTCTTCCTTTCATCCACTCCTGTGCCTTCATACCTAGAACAGGGCTAGTTATACGGAAGGGAATCAATAAAAACGTATTGAATAAATAAATGGTTGAATGGATAAATAAATGCTATGCAGGACAGGGACACCTATAGGAGGTGGAAATAGCTAGAGTTCTTCAAGCCCCACTGTGCGTGGTGTTCAGGTGGCATGGAGGATCCCCTTCCAGGCTGAAGGATTTTGCCCCAGCCTCAGCCATGCCTCCCAGAATCCAGCTTCCTCCTCTCATTTCCCTCCCCTTCCTTCCTCCCTTCTCCCCCCTGCTGAGAGCCCTGATGCCTGTTCAGCTCTGCCTGCCCTGAGACAGCAGGCCTCAGTGGGG
This sequence comes from Cacajao melanocephalus, assembly GCA_963573385.1. Taxonomy (NCBI): domain Eukaryota; kingdom Metazoa; phylum Chordata; class Mammalia; order Primates; family Pitheciidae; genus Cacajao; species Cacajao melanocephalus. The sequence goes on from CAUYLG010054283.1 coordinate 24,652, forward strand.
CTCCATCTGGGTCCTCTGAGCCACCTGGTACTGGGAAGAGAGAAGGAAGAGGAGCCAGGCTACGGGGGTGGGGGCAGTGCCACAGATCAAAGGATAGGAACAGAGGACACATCACCACGAGACCAAGGCAAGGGCTGGACCCACATTGGAAAATGTCCCCAGACACATTTTCACAGGTGCAAGCCTGCCCATCACACACTCACCCAGCATTGGCTCTTGCCTCCCTCTCCAGGAGCTCCCTCTTCTTTAGCAGCATGAGAAGTGCTCAGGCTGCCAGTTGCCCAGGCCCAGGCAAGACGACAAGAGCCCCACAGTGTCGGCTCTTTGTGGGTGTGAGTCTCCCCCATTTGATGGATAGGGCAACTGACACTCAGAGGGATTCTGGCTTCTGGACCACGTGCTCATTTGCCCTATCTGAACATTGCCACACAAGCATTGATTTACTTTTGAAATCAGAAAGAAAACTAGTTAAATATTACATATCAAATCAATGATTGTTGGATAAAAGAATAACCCAATGTTTCGTCCGGGCACAGTGGCTCACACCTGTAATCCCAGCATTTTGAGAGGCTGAGGTGAGCAGATCGTTTGAGGTCAGGAGTTCTGGACCAGCCTGGGCAACATAGCAAACACTGTTTCTACCAAAATAAAAACAAAAACACACACAAAAAATAGCCAGGAGTGGTAGTGGGTGTCTGTAGTCCAAGCTACTCAGGAGGCTGAGGTGGGCAGATCATTTGAGGTCAGGAGTTCGAGACCAGCCTGGGCAGCATAGCAAAACAAAAAAATACAAAAAATTAGCCAGGCGTGGTGTGGGGTGTCTGTAGTCCAAGCTACTCAGGAGGCTGAGGTACGAGGATGGCTTGAGCCCAGGAGGCACAGGGTGCAGTGAACCAAGATAACACCACTGCACTCCAGCCTGGGTGACAGAGTGAAACCCTGCCTCAACAAAGAAAAAAAAAATAACTCAGTTTTATAAGCAGAAGAAAGGGAGACAGACAGACAGGAAGAGAGAAAGAGAGAGAGGAAAGAAGGGAGGGAAGAAAGAGAGGGAGGGAGGAAGAAGGAGGAAGGAAGGAAAGAAGAGAGTGAGGAAAAGAGGGAGGGAGAGAGAAAGAGATGAAAGATGGCTTTCATTCCCTGACAAGAGAAAGGATACTTCCCACCCTTAACACTGATCATATGAGTGCTGAAAATGATTACTTCTGCTGGTGCTGCTGTATTCATACAAATGAATTCAACAGACCAAAAATATATGAAGGTGATCATATTCACCAACCTCCCCAACCTCACAGTCCCTCAGAGAAGATTTTCTCATTCTCCATTCAGTTACACCCTTTCCCCTCCTGACATTGTTGGGGGAGGAAGAGGACTAACTCTATACATAATACAAGGCTGAGAGGGAGGGAAGAGGAAGAGGAGGAAAGAAGGCCCCCTGGCCTAGGGGAGAGGGAGGTTTAGGGGATTTGGGGGAACAGAGCTGGGCCTGCTGGAGCATAAAGGCGGTGGATGGGAAGAAACGGGGTTAATACGTGCAGCTGTGGACTCTGTATTTGAATCCCTTTTAATATCCTTTTAAAAATTTAAGAAAAGAATACATTCTTTGAGGCAGGCAGATCACGAGGTCAGGAGATCAAGGCCATCCTGGCTAACATGGTGAAACCCCATCTCTACTACAAATACAAAAAACTAAAAAACCAAAAAATTAGCCGAGCATGGTGGCAGGTACCTGTCCCAGCTACTTGGGAGGCTGAGGCCAGAGAATCACTTGAACTCGAGAGGCGGAGGTTGCAGTGAGCCGAGATCGCGCCACTGCACTCCAGCCTGGGCAACAGAGGAGACTCTGTCTCAAAAAAACAAAACAAAACAAAACAAAGAAAACATTTTTTAAGAAAATTACTTGGGATTGTGTAACTCTGCTTCCTACATGTCCCACTCACCGAGGCTCATAACAGCTATCCAGTATTTAAACAGTGCCTTCCTACTGACCAAAGGCTTTGCATAATTATTTCACAGCCGCAGCAAGTAGTGAAGCAGAGGGTGTGATGACTCCCATTTTTCAGGTCAGGAAACTGAGCCTCATAGCAGGACAACTAGAATCAGACAGATGGTTAAGCAAGAATCAGAGGTAAACCTGGGTTATGATGCAAAGTCCCACTGCTTCCCATGACCCACACTGCCTGCCTCTAACCTGTGGGCTCAGAGAAGTGGCCCTTGATGGCAGGCACATCAGAGCCACCTGGGGAGTCTGCAAAAATGCATATTCCCTGCTTCCTTCCCCTGGAGATCCCAATTTAGTGTGTCTGAGGGAGGGCATGGGAAACTGAATTTTTATCAATTAAAAGTCTAATGTTGGTTGGCCCACAGATCAAACTTCAAGAACCACTAGGATAAGGTGTGAGGATAGTATGTCCTCTCTAAAGGGCCTGGTCACTCCTCTGATGGTGAGAGGTGAATTCACACAGCAAGGGTCAGTGTGGTGCCCTCTGGGGGCAGGCAGGGCTGGTGGTCCGCACGAAGAGTGTGGGTCATTCACTGTGCCCAGACCACTGCCTGCCAGGGAGCTCACAGCAGAGGGCGGGCCCCAGGACACCATTTGAACAGGGGATAGGGGCTTGTGGTGTGAGGAGAGATGGAGGCCATCCAGATGTCACACAGGTGTGTCAGGAACATAGGGATAGGGGCCTGAGGACTGGGAAGGGGAGGGAGCAGAGCCAAGTTTCCGTGGACATGGTCGTCATGCCTGTGGGCCTAAGGCTGTTGTTTTTAGAGGGTCCACACGTGGCTCCACCATCCACTTTTAATCTCAGTCCCCTCTTGGTTCTTGCCAAGAGTTTAGTAAAATTCCTTCTGATAATTCCCTTTATCAATTTCCCTGGGAGGCACCATCACAAGGGCAGTTAACTGAATTACATAATTAGTTGCTGTGTGGGAAAGTGTCAATTTCCCATCTACTACATACTCCCACCTCTTCCTCTGAGTGCCTCCTCCTGGAGAGCTACAACCTGCACACACTGACTCCCTTGCAGCTAGGATTCCACACCGATTCAGGTTCTGCCAATGGATGGACTCACATGAAACTGAAATTCAGAACTGAGCCAAGAGGGAAGAGAGGTATCATGAAGCTTCCACCTTGATGCACAGAAATAAGATTCTAGAATATGCACCTGTGGAAGTAACAGCATTGAGAGGTGGGGCATAAAAAGGGGTGAGTAGGTCTGAATTCAAGTTTCATGTGAATGGTTTGATGTTGTTATGGTGTGAGTGAGCTAGTCATCCCAAGAGTGGGCTTGCTATAAAAGCAAGTTGGGTCTTTCTTGCTCCGTCTTGTGCTCTCTTGTCCTTCTGCCTTTGGCCATGGGATGATGCAGCAAGAAGCCCCGTGCCAAATGCAGGCCCCTTGACCTTGGACCTCCAGCCTCCAGAACTGTAAGATATACATTTCTGTTCTTTAGAAATCACACAGTCTCAAGTATTCTGCTATAGCAACACAAAACAAACTAAGACACTTTGGGAGGCCGAGGCAGGCAGATCACTTGAGATCAGGAGTTCAAGACCACCCTGGCCAACACGGCCAAACCATGTCTCTACTAAAAATATGAAAATTTGCTGGGTGGGCTAGCAGGTGCCTGTAGTCCCAGCTACTCAGGAGGCTGAAGCAGGAGAATCGCTTGAACCCAGGAGGTGGAGGTTACAGTGAGCCAAGATCACTGTGAGCCACTGACTCCAGCCTGGGCGACAGAGCAAGACTTTGTCTCAAACAAACAAACAAAAGCAGACTAAGACAGGCATATTCTCAGTGGCTACGCTTTTAAGAGTCACTCCCAAAGCTCAGCATAACACTCTTTCCTCCAGACTTCCCTGTGATTCTGAAGGCCATTGAATAGTCTGTGATGAACCCCTTTCTGCATGAATAACCAGAGTGGCTTCAGTTCCTGGCAGCTGCGTCCCGCCTGCCTCAGTCATTGAATGCCAGTGTCTCCATGAGGGCAGAGGCCACAGCTCTCTTGTCCACCATTGAAGCCGCAGTCACGATCTGGAGGCTGGCATATAGTAAAGGTCCAGGAATCGTTTGAGACATATTGCCTAGATGAATGAATTCCCAGACTACTTTATTGCTGCAGAGAGAAATCTGGAGAAAAAGGCTGCCTCTACTCTGGGTCAGGAGACAACCCTTTGGACTGGAGGGGGCAGCTTGGCAGCCAGCCCTTTCCACCTGCTATTTTATGTTTTGGGTTTTTTTTTTTCCTCTTACACACCTACTAGTAGCCCGGCTTGGGTGAGCTGGGCGGTGCGGAAAAGGAGAGCAACCAGCTGCCCCTCTGTGCCCGGCCTCTGCTCCCCTGGCCATCCACGAGTGATGGTTTGAAGTATGTTTGATTTTACCTCACCTGAATTTCCCTCCATACAGTGAGTCCTTTGGGGCCCCCATCACCTCACAACAAAACGAACCCAACCAGGGTGCAAATTAGTTCTATTGATTTGCAATTAGAAGAATCAATTAAGAAAAATATTACAACAGTTTCTAATCCCTGCCATAAGAATCACTGCACTTGAAAGCTCCTGAGCAGTCAGATCCCTCCCTGGGCTTCGGAACTGCCTTGTCTCCCTCGATAGCCATTGTACTCGGAGACCATCGAGGTTGGGAGGAAGGAGCTGGGGCCTGAGAGGGTGCAAGGTCCCTTCTGGACCAGCCTCCAGGCCCACCTCCTCTGGTCCCGTGAAGAATGAAAACACAGTATCAGCATAATTCACCATTCTCACTCCCACCTGCTAAGGCATGACTCCAGCCCTCAAAGAGGTCCCCAGGTGTTTCTGAGCATCTCCAGAAGGAATCTCACAGGTGCTCATGAACAAGCCCTGTTGGGACCCATAACAAACCCCCTGGTCCAGGTTTTGGTAAGGACCACCACGTCTGCTGAGCAAGCCCTGCTGGGCCCCGCAGCAAACCCCCTGGTCTGGGTTTGCTAAGGACTCTTCTTTCTCCCTGTCCTAGCCCTGAGTCCTGGAGCCGCTCTGCTGGGCTACTTGTGCAGAGGGAAGTGAGGGCTGCATGCACTGCCAGAGGGCTCCGAAGCAGAACTGCTGGGCACTGGGGTTGATCTGGATTTACTTATGGTGGGCCTTGCCCTTCACCCCCTGGGACCAGCCGTGAGTCCCTGGGAACTGGGGTAATAAAGAAACCAAGTGACAAGTTCTAGAACGTTCGCAAGGCCCATTTCCTTCCAGAGGCTAAGATGTGGGCATTTACTGGGTGAGGAGCCTAGGATAAGCCTCTCCCCAGGAGGCACTTCTGCCTGCCCTGCACATGCGTGTCACGTCTGCTTCACCTGCTCATCATTCATCACCTGCTCATCATTGCCACCTCCCGACCCTCGTGGTTGACACAATTTAGCTTCTAGCTAGGGCCCTTAAAAGAATAACACCAGCACTTACATTTGTTCAGAACTTTACCATTTAAAGAAGACTCCTACCTGCGTAGGTGCTATAGAGATACTGTTGGCTGCATAGAACAGAAAACCTGACTCAGATTGGCTGAACAGTAATGCAAATGTATTCTCCTTCAGAAGAGGTTGGGGAGAAGGTGAGCAGCTCCAGCTGTGGTTAATTCAGCAACTCCACAATGCCATCGAGGACTGCGGCACTGTCAGTTCTTTCTCCCTGCCATCCCCTGCAGGTTGGCATCGGTCCTCAGAGATGCTCCCGCAGCTCAGAAGCAGAAAGCAAGATGTCCTTTTTCTTTTTTTTTTTTTTTTTTTTTGAGACGGAGTCTCGCTCTGTTGCTCTGCAACCTCCACCTCCCGGGCTCAAGCAATTCCCTGCCTCAGCCTCCTGAGTAGCTGAGATTACAGGCGCCTGCCACCATGCCCAGCTAATTCATTGTATTTTTAGTAGAGACAGGGTTTCACCATGTTGGATAGACTGGTTTCCAACACTTGACCTTAGATGATCCCCCTGCCTCAGTCTCCCAAAGTGCTGGGATTATAGGCGTGAGCCACCGCGCCCGACCCAAGATGTCCCTTCTCGATGTAAAGTTTTAGGAGCAAGAGACACTTTTCTAGAAGTCCCAGTAAGCTCTCTGCCTTCTGGCCAGAAGGGCATCGTGTGGCCTCTCCTAACCCACCACTGGATGGTTTGGACTGAGCGCCTCTTACTCTCCAGGTTGGAGAGGGGCCTGCACTGTCCTGCAGAACCTGGCGCCCCAGCCTGGGTCCTGCTAGCAAGGAAGGAGCAGAGGGATGGGCATTGGATAGGCAATGTCTGCCTCTGGCCTCAAAGTGCCTCAGGGAGGCAGGGCGGGGGCTTGTACTCGTATCTGTGGGAAGCTGCCAAGAGGGTGGGTGTCTGGCCCAAGGTCACACAGCTACAGCAGGGCAGAGTCAGCTCTTGACCTCTGGCTGGATCTCCTGCTCTATCCTAATATGTCCCTTTGGTAATATGTCCTAGGGCACACAGCCAGGGCAGGAAGCAAGGCCCCGGCCCTGCCATCCAGAGATAGGGCTCCCAAAGCAGGGTGGTAAATGACCACGCTCCTCCCAGACACCCCTGACAGGGGGAGAAATCCTTTCTAGGAAACACAGACCTTGCTTTGTTAATAAAATTCCGCCAATCAGCCTTAAGTCCATGCCCGGCCCTCCTTCCATTTATGCTCCGCCCTCCTTGCATTTATGCCCCGCCCTCCCTGCATCCATGGCCCACCTGTACGCCCCTGGCCTTTTCAGCTCTGGCTGCAGCAAGCAGGACAGTGTAAATTGTCCCCCATTGCATTAACATTCGACCAAGCAGTCATTAAGAGAGTCACAATCAATTTTTTCCAGGATGATTGCTATTGCACAGGGAACTTAATGGAATCACACAGTCATTTGAAAAGAAAGGTGGAGGGGGGGCGTGGTGGCAGCAAAAAGAAAGAAGGTTGCCCCTCCCGTGGCAATTGCCAAGGGCCGGATGGGATCTCATGGTATTCTGGCTGGTTAATCACCCAGCAGAATGGAGACTGAGGCTTATTAGGCAAATGAAACATGACGGATGTTTTATTTCAACAGTGGAATTGGAAGGGGAGGCAGGCAGGCCTTGCGGTGAACGCTGGGTAAGCCTGGTCAGGAGGAGCCAGTTCTGACATGGGGGCACGTGGGTGGGGGACACGGTTGGACCCCAGCATGTAGGAAAAACAGGTTTACGGAGCTGTTTGAAGCAGGAATTGCAGGTTCAACTGACAATAGGAACAGCTTTCTTTTATTAAACTGGAAACTTGTCCAAAGCTACCTTGTGCCCACTGAGACCACGTCCCCAGAGGCAAGACTTAAAGCCTATTGGGGCCAGCACACACTTTCCGTGTCCCCAGGGAAGCCCCTATGAGGCTCTTTACTCCACGGAAGGGAGCACCTGCTGGGGCCACCTGGCAGAAGGAAGGGCCGCTGTGGGCTGCAGTGAGCTGCGTGGACAAGGGGCACCGGTGCTGTGGCCGTGGTCTCACTGCTCTCGCTCTCCCTGGAGCCTGGGGAGAAGCTGTGACTCTAAGGCTTTTCAGAGAGGAGGCTCAGCAGTAGCTTGCAAGATCCTGTTCTGGGAGCTGGGGATGTCCTCATAGGTGGCTGAAGGAGCCCATTTTCCCAGGGCTCAGGAGAAGGTAGCAGGAAGTCCCTGGGGAAAAGAAGCTGGTCGGTTAACTCCAACTGTCCTTGAGTGCCGCAGGCCCGGGGTCCCCTCACCAAATCTGCCCCCAGGCCCCTGCCAAGAACAGTGGCTATAGGAGGTAGAATTGTTATATTGTTATGACCTTCATTCACAAGGATGATGGAATGCAGGCTCAGGCAGGTCAGGGACTGGCTCAGGGTCCCACTGTAAGTGAGCCTGGGCAGAGCCAGAAACGGACTCAACTCAGCTTGACTCCAGCTTGGGCACAGATGGCAGGGCATCTTAGGAGGCTCCTCGGGGAATGGTTCTCATCGAGTCCCCCCTTTTCTTCCAAGTCTCCTTGGGGAGCTGCCTGCCCGTCCAAGAGGATTCCATGTCTTTTGCTGACGCATGCCGCTGTTCATTGGGCGGACCTTCATTGGGCAGCGGGGTGTGTTCGGTTTGCTGAGGGACAGCACTGAACCAGACACAGGCTCTCGGGTGGTCTACAGCGGGGAGCACCATCGGGTCTGCAGTCAGAGGTCAGGACTTGAGTGTTGGCCCTGCTGTGTACCTGCCATGGCATCCAGGACATGTTCTGTAACTCCTCTAAGTTCCTCTCTCTTTACCTTGGGAATAAAGGGCATTTCCTTTTCAGGATTATTGGGAGAATGAAAGAGAGGGCTCAGGGCAATAATACCTTATCCAAATTCCTTGAGGCCAGAAGTGTTTCAAGATTTAGAATACTTTTTGGATTTCAGGAATGGAATATGGTGGATATGTCACAATTTTGTCACCCTAGCATGATCTGGGACAGTGCCTAACACTTCTGCAGGGAAACTAATGAATATTCACAGTCCATGGGATAAAGACTTAAAATAGTTGCCAAATGAATTTTTAGAAAGCTTTCTGTGTTCCGAGTATTTGGGATTTCAGGACTATGGATAAAGGCTCTCGATAGTAATGGTAATAATAGTGACTATTTGCTGAGCATTGACTGATTTACATGCATTTACTCATTGAATCCTCACAGCAACTCCATGAGAGCAGGGGCTGTCATTATCCCTGTTTTGTAGCAGAGGCTGGAGGCCTAGAGAAGTTAATTCACTTGCCTATAATCACACAGTTGCTCATAGCAGAGCTGAGATTGGACCCAGGCAGTCAGGCTTCAGCATCTGTATCTTTGTTCAGGTTAGAAATTCAGGATGATTGGCCAGGCAAGGTGGCTCACGCCTACAGGCGGCTCATGCCCAGCACTTTGGGAGGCCAGGGCAGCCAGATCACCTGAGGTCGGGAGTTCAAGGCCAGCCTGACCAACACGGAAAAATCCCATCTCTACTAAAAAAAAATACAAAAGTAGCCAGGGGTGGTGGTGCATGCCTGTAATCCCAGCTACTTGGGAGGCTGAGGCAGAAGAATCACTTGAACCTAGGAGATGGAGGTTGCATTGAGCCGAGGTCACGCCATTGCACTCCAGCCTGGGCAACAAGAGTGAAACTCCATCTCAAAAAAAATAAAAGAAAGAAAAAGAAAGAAAGAAATTCAACATGGTGGGGCTGCCGGCAAGAGCTCAGACAGCACCTAGCTAGCCTTCCTCATGCAACAGAGTGGGATGAGGAAATGTGACTCTCGAGGTCCCCTGCCTTCTTTGCACCAGGGCCTGGGAATAGAGCCATGTTCCTAGGCTCCTCATCTAGTGTGCTATTACACACACACACACACACACACACACACACAAAACCTCTCAGCCTCCACCTCCCCAGCACCACCAGAAGCCAGAAAAACATGCTTGGCCAGACTGAGGTTCTGGGAGGGAGAGCATGACATTCACAGCACTCAGCCTCCTTCTGCCTCTTCTTTCTCCCGAGTGACACCCCCTCCTCTCCTGAGGCCCTCAGCACACTCCTACCCTCCACTTACTCTCCCCCTAGTGATCAAAGAGCCTTCTGAGCAAGGGGACAGTAGCTTTGCGGGGATGTCCCAGGGCAGTAGAGCCCTCTTGGGTTGCAGTTGATCATAAGTACACAGATTGAGGCTAGGGAAGGCCCCAGAACACTAGACTTGGGGTCAGATAGGTCTGGATTTCAATACCTGCTTCTTTTCTTTCCAGCTCCCTGAAATCTAGCAAAGTAACAGGTACTTGATAGTCAACACAAGACCTGATGGATGCTCAGGGACTCAGGGATAGCTTCCCTCCAGACTGCAGGGAGAGCGAGACTGGCTGGCCTCGACCAGGGCCGCAGCTCCTATGGCTCCCCCAGTTCACGGCAGCCCACTGCCCTCCTTCCTCCTGAACAGATGAGCAGCCCCAGCATGGCAGGGCTCCCTCCTATGGAGGAAATGGCTCCACGAGAAAGGGTTCCCTAGGGAAACACAAAGTGTGTGGTATCCCCAGACAGCTTTAAGACTCGCCATGGGAGACATGGATGTGACTGGCAGTCATTTTCCTCATCCACAAGCTTTGATCACAGGACCTCTCATGTAACTGACCAATTGGCGCTCCCCAGAAAGCTGAGCGGCTGGGCCTTGGGGCCACTCCACCCACATTCTCTGATGCAGCGGGGCCACTCAGGGCATGAAGTCCTAGAAAGTGGGGTTCTAGCCTTCCATCTGTCGAGAGAAAGATCACTCCCAGGCAGGATGGTGTGGCTCATGGCACAGATTCATGAGTCAGGAACCTGAATCTGAACTTCAGTTCCCACCATTTCTAGCTCCGTGACCCTGCTTCTCTCTCTGCGCCTTCATTTCTTCATCTGTAGAATGGGGATGATAATACCTGTTACTTCAAAGGGTTGTTGTGAGGATTAAACAAGGTAGTTAATTCCAACAAAGATCAGCTGAGCCCTTTTCTCAGCTAAGTGCTTTTGGGGGAGCCCTGAGCAGACAGACACGGCCCTGGCCTCACAGGGCTTACAGTCTGGTAGGTGAGTTGATGATGATCAAAATGGAAAATAAAACAAAATATAAAGATCTTGGCTTAAAAAATAGTTCTTATCCTCCTTTGAGTGTGGCTATGCTTAGTTGACAATAATGTTTTGAAGCATTACTATGTATCAGTATTTATTATTTATTTATGGGTTATTGAGACCTACGTAAATAGATTTCATGTAAATAAACATAATGTCATCATGCATATGTACAGATGCATAGCTGCCATGGACCCTCATGAAGATTCTATGCAGCAGGTATGATCCTCATTCCTCAGGTAAGGAGAACAAGGCTTAGGGAAGTGATGCGATTCTCCCATGGCTGCACAGCAAGGAAGAAATGGAAGAGACTTGAACCTGAGTTGGTGTGCCCCAGGGACCCATGTTCTTATCCTCAGGATCACCACCCTCCTGTTAGCTCAGAGGCCATGGGGTAGGTGAAATGGCTCCCTGCAGATTACAAAGGCCAGGCAAGTATAGGGGATTATTTTGGCTCCATTCCGTGCATCACATCTGGTCCCTTGAACAACATGGGCAAAAGAGCCCAGGATGGGAACCAGAGAGACAAGGACATGGGGATTCCAGAGGAGGAATTGGCTCCCCTTGCCATGTAGGGGACACTTGGTGAGTAGAGGTGGCATCCCCCGGTTGATGCTTCTTTGGGATTTCTTAGAGTTGCTCAGTCCAAAGGGAACCATCTCTAGAGAGCTTATATTGTCCTTGGGAGGGCTGTTAGCTGGTCACTGTCTCCATTGTACCAGGCCAGCTCCATTCCAAAGAATCCCCTGGGAGGCCTCGGCTTTAGTGACGGACACACTTGTTCCTGCATCCCAGCTCAACGTTTCCCAATTGTGTGACCTCAGGCAAGCCATCCAAACTCTCAGAGGCTCCACTTCCTTATCTGCAAGGTGGGGAAAAAGTCCTGTCTGCAGAGCTGTCTTTGGAATTGAAGATGATGTCTGCAAAGCAGCCGGGATGGGGCTGGCTCAGAGTTGACCCTCCACTGATGGCAAGTGATGAACAAGAGGGGCCCGGGTGGGCACCAGCAGAGAGAAAGCGGACCTTTTAATGCCTATCCATGGTGCAGACTTGAAAGAAACAGGAATGACATTGAATTTAGCCAATTAAAAGAATTCCTCATAAAAATTTAATTCTTCAATAAAATAACAGTGCAAAATGAAATATGTGAAGCATTTTTAAACTATAAATTAATGATCTATAGTTATAGCCATAATAATAATAATAGCTACCAATTACAGAATATGGAAGGCCAAATCTGGGCCAGGAGCTAAACGCTTTGCAGACTCCCCGCTTTCTGAGATAAAGATGCTTTGCTGCATTTTGCAGGCCAGGAGACTGGGGATCAGCGAGGCCAGTGGTGTGCCCAGCACCCCACAGACACTGAGTGGCCAAGCTACAGTTTCTCACTCCTGTGTCATCCTATCCAGGCCTTTTCAAATACACTTAGAGCAAACATAAAGAAAAAAATGGAACCAGAGCCACCTCTGTTTCAGTGTAACTGTCTCCAATCCTGGATCACATGGAATTTCATCTTCCCCCTCCAGACTTCTGTTTCCTGGTGCCAGCTCTGCTTCCAGGCCAGAAACACCTTATGAGCCAGGTAACCCCTCAGCCTCCTGTCTGCAGCTCCCTGAGAAAGGCAGTTAAAGCCTTGCAGGTTTTTTTCCTCCATCTTCGTGTGATAGGAAATTGATAACTCAGACTTTGCATCTGTTCCCCTCAAGACCTTCCTGTCCTTAAAGCCTTCCCTCTCAGGGAACCCTTTGGAGTTTTTTTGTTTGTTTGTTTGTTTGTTTGTTTTAATAGAGTCTCACTCTGTCGCCCAGGCTGGAGGGCAGTGGCATGATCTTAGCTCACTGCAACCTCTGCCTCCTGGGTTCTATCAATTCTCCTGCCTCAGCCTCCTCAGTGGCTGGGATTACAGGTGCCTGTCACCACGCCCAGGTAATTTTTGTGTTTTTAGTAGAGACGGGTTTCACCATCTTGGCCTGGCTGGTTTTGAACTCCTGAACTCGTGATCCACCCCCCTCAGCCTCCCAAAGTTCTGGGATTACAGGCATGAGCCACCACACCTGGCCCTTGGGAGCCTTCTCTAAAGTCACCCCCACTGCTACTGACTCCTCTTCAGGGTTGGAAACTGACAAGGTGCTGTGGTCTGGGGTGTAGTTGAATTTGTGAGCACTGGAGTTAGGCTACCAGGTTCGAATCCTGACTTGGCAGTTACCGTGTGCCCTTGGGAGAGGAACTCAACCTCTCCATTATAAAGCGAGGTTGATAATACTATCACCTACCTTCCAGGACTTTTGTGAGAATAAACAAATGAATATATGCAACACACTTAGAACGCTCTCCATCACTTAGTGAGCACTCAAGAGCTATCAGCTACTACCGTGATTTTCTTCGCCCTAAATGTTCATTTCCCATCCCTGGCCATAATGATTTCTGCTCAATAATAAAGATAAGAAGCAGGATAGCTCCCATTTAGAAAGTTGTACACAGCACTAAACTCTTTCAATGCACCAGCTCCTAAAAGCGCAGTGAATGGCACATAGTAGGTGCTCAGTAAATGTCAGGATCCCTAAGCACCCAAATTATCCAAATTACTTTCTTACTCAGTTCACTTTTAACTCCATACACACACACACACACACACACACACACACACACATATATAAACATATATATATATGACTTACACACACACACACACACACATATATAAACATATATATATATGACTTACACACACACACACACACACACACACACATATATAAACATATATATATATGACTTACACACACACACACACACACACATATATAAACATATATATATATGACTTACACACACACACACACACACACATATATAAACATATATATATATGACTTACACACACACAC
>CAUYLG010054286.1:0-18491 GCA_963573385.1 Cacajao melanocephalus
CTACAGCGAGGCGGTGGCCGACCGTGAGGACGACCCCAACTTCTTCAAGATGGTGGAGGGCTTCTTCGACCGCGGCGCCAGCATTGTGGAGGACAAGCTGGTGGAGGACCTGAGGACCCGGGAGAGCGAGGAGCAGAAGCGAAACCGGGTGCGCGGCATCCTGCGGATCATCAAGCCCTGCAACCATGTGCTGAGCCTCTCCTTCCCCATCCGGCGCGACGACGGCTCCTGGGAGGTCATCGAAGGCTACCGGGCCCAGCACAGCCAGCACCGCACGCCCTGCAAGGGAGGTGAGTGCCGGCCGGGCCCCGTCCCGCCCTTCCTGCCTCCCCTGCGGCCCTGCCTCTTCAGCCTCCTGCCCCTGCGGGGCAGCTGCTCAGCCTAGCCCAGCTGGGGCGGGCGGCTCCCTCCTCCCACGGTCCCCTCCCGGGTCACCCCGCCTTGGATGTGGCCGGCTCTGTGGAGGGTGGTTTTTCCACCTTAAAACCATCATGCAGTTGGCCTGCCCCCTCCCCCGCGCCGTCACCCTGGGCTTCTGCAAATGCTGAGATTGCCGGCTGAGTAGACGCTGCACGGGTCTCCTTGTGGTCCCGGTGTCGGCGGGTCCTGCCGAAATGCACTGCTAGCAAAGGGAATGACCAGCCAGTGTGGTAATGCCTCGTCAATGTTCTTGGGCTTCTGTGACTCCCCTAAATGCAAACTATCAAATTGTTTTCTGATTTTTGTTCACTCCTGTCCCAACAGTGACAGATGATATAGGAACGTAGAAAATGACTTGGCTTCTATGTTTGAATTTTAAACAGTTTTGTTAACCAAAGGAATTTTATAATCGCGCGTTAATCGTTTCAATTAAGTAATTTTCCCATTCTGACAGGTTGTTTTATACCCCCCCCCAAAAAAAGGAAAAACACAAAAAATCACAAGCAGTGTAATATCTCTGAAAAATAAACACCGGGCGTCCTGACAGTAAATCTACAGGGTGTAGGCTGCGGACGGCCTGCCAGCCAATGGAATGAAATAGCTCTGGGGGTGTGTACTGGTCCTAGCTAGCACCAGATTTCAGCTTCAGGAAAGATAAAGAACGTGAAAAAAGGCGTCAGATACTGTTTGGTAGTCACCGGGTTATCTTGTAGTTTAAATCATTGAATGTCTGTAGATTTGGCCTCTGTAGTCAGATTGCTTTCTTCGAACAAATAGGAGCTTTTTTCCTTTGTTCCCCCAATACATTGCAACGTGCCTCCTTAATAACCTAAAATAGAAAGGACAAAACCACTTTTGCGTACTGTAAAAAAGAAAAATTATGTGGAATAAAGAGCCCAGGGAGGCGAGGAGTCTTGCTGGAGATGGATTGGCTGAGAAGCACGGAGGATGTTGGGCTAGACTCTTGTCTCAGTAAACCTGGTTCTGTGCTCTTTCAATTATGCCCGCTGACTTCTAAGGATTTTTAGAAATCCTCTCTGTACGGGAAAAGCTTGAGCGGTGCTGGTATTCCCAGCAGGGGGGATAAAGGTTGCCTCCAAGGGTTTAATGATTTGCTAAATTTGCATTTACCCCACCCACTTCTAGGACTTTGGAGCTTAATTATCCTCTAGCTCTGGTTTCCTCCGCCAAAACCAATGTTTGAACCACTTTGACCTCTGATTTCCTTTCTAGCTTCAAAATTGTATAAAATGCACAAACCGTTAATCTCCTACATTGCCTGCCTTCTTCCTACCACTCCCTTAATCTCCAAACCAGGAATACAAGTTCAGACTCCTGAGAAAGGCAAATAAGAATGTTGAAGGAAGAGGCAATGCATAGCAAATATCGAGTTGCATCGTTTTCTTAAAACAGCCATCAAGTTTATTTTTTACTATCTTGTTGGCAGCATTTGCCAGTCCTTTAAAAGGTGTACAGATAAACCAGTGTATGTGGTTTTCTATAGGGTCTGATTTGGTCTCTGAAATCCTTGTTCTTGGGTTCTTCAGGTGCCCAACCAGCTCCTGTTATAAGTCACAATGCCACAAACTTACTGAAGCATCTGGTTTACCATAGTTTGTCAGTCGTCTTTCTCTTGTTGCCACAGCAGTTTTAGTGCCAAAATGTAGAACCTAGCAACAAATCAGGTCAGCCATACCAAAGCACGGTTATTGTAGCACTTGCTTGTACTAGAATGTAAGATACAATTTTCTGTTCCATTTATCCCATTTACAAAAAAAAAGCGTCCTATTTACCCCCAACATATAAACATAGAGAAACTAAATTGTAACTAATAAACTGTTGCAAGCATTGCAAGATGATAGAACATCAAAGAAAATTGGCATCTACAAAGTGATAAATTTATTATCTTCAGCAATTTGAAAGGCTTTCTGGATGGGGGAAGATTATATAGTTATGAAAGCCCTTAAATATTTTAGTATGCTTAAGATAATAAACAGTATACTAAACAGATCAGCAGAATATGGATACTGTAGCCTTCCATGCTTTGTGTTCAAGACAACACAAGATCTATCTACTCATTAATCACCCTTGTTTGCAGAAAATTTGCATTTTAAGAGGGGCTTATTTTCAGTAGGTCTTCTTTCTTAAAGCTTTTATGTAACATCTAAGAAAGTTGTTAACCTTTGTGGTCCCACTCTGGTCTTAGAAACACAGAATATATTAGGTGATTGAGATTTTTTTAAATGCTTTGGGTAATCCCTATGAAATTCTGTCTTTCCCTCTTAAACGTATTTTAGCACACTCTTCTTCCCCTTCCCCACTAACCTGTCTTCTCTCCCATTGATTCTTTGCCAAACCTCATTTGCCTCTCTCCATCCTTTTTCCAACCTTCAGCTTTGTGTATCTCACCTGCCCTCAAGAGCAACCTTATACCTGAGTATTCTAAATTAAAATTCTCCAGGTTGAAGCAAAGCAACAATCTAGTAATAATCTCAGTAAGGGAAACAGATGGTTTTGAGACTTGGTGGCTAAAATGTACTTTTTCCAAGTAAATTTTTGTTGTTATTGTTTGTTTTTGAGTCAGCATCTCTTTCCGTGCCCAGGCTGGAGTGCAGTGGCGTGATCTTAGCTCACTGCAACCTCCACTTCCTGGGTTCAAGTGATTCTTCTGCCTCAGCCTCCTGAGTGGTTGCAATTACAGGCACACGCCACCATACCTGGCTAATTTTTGTATTTTTTGTAGAGATGAAGTTTCAGCGTGTTAGTTTGAGACTGGTCTCAAACTCCTGACCTTGTGATCCACCCACCTTGGCCTTCCAAAGTGCTGGTATTACAGGTGTGAGCCATGGAGCCCCATGGACAGTCTTGATGTGGGAATAGAGAAGGCTGGATAGGAGTTGGATAAGACCATTTCAGATAAAGAGGGGGTGTAGCTTCAGCAAAGGTACGAAGTGGAACTGTGTGTAAGGGGGTCATGAGGACAAACTACATTTGTAAATAATGAGAAATAAGGACTTGTGACGGTAAATATATTTGGTCTCTTTGCCTGGTTCCCAACACAGAGCTCCTGAATCTTGTGCAATTTCCTGAGTGATAGGAGCATCTTTTGTTCTAACTAGGACACCCTTGGTGGGCTTCTGGGTAGCTTCAAGGTCGGGGCTGGTCATCAAAAAGACCAAGCCATAATTAGAAGTTTGGAACTTTCAGCCCCACCCTCTGACCTCTGGAGATGGGAAAGGGACTAAAGACTGAGTTTAATCAGCAATCAGTCATGCCCTCATAATAGAACCTCCAAACAAACCCTAACCAATGGGTGGACTATGGGGAGAGTTCAGAGAGCTTCCAGGTTGGTGAATGCATCCATTTATGGGTAGGGTGGTGCACCCCCAATTCCAGAGGGACAGAAGCTCCTGCACTGGGAACATTCCAGACAGGGCCCTATGTACCTCTTCTTGTGGTTGGTTGATTTGTATCTTTTACGTAAGTAACATTTCCCTGAGTTCTGTGAACCTTTATAACAAATTATTAAACCTGAAGAGGGAGTCATGGGAACCCCCTGATTTGTAGCCAAGTTGGACAGAAGTCTGGATGCCCTGGGCAGCCAGGATGTGCAACTGGCATTTGAAGTAGAGAGCAGTCTTGTGAGCCCCTTAGTTATGGGGTCTGTGCTAACTCTGGTACTCAGTGTCAGAACTGAATTGCAGGACACCAGTTTGTATCTGTAGATAACTGGAGAACTGCTTAGTTTGGAAAACCCACACATTTGGTATCAGAAGTGTGTGAGTAGAAACAGTTTTCCTTTTATGTTTGTTGGATGGATAATGATGAACCTAGCAGGGCACAGAAAGCTAGGCAGCAGTGGAACTGAGTATGAAGTTAGAGTTAATAGCAGAGAATGAAAAAGAAAAGACAGATAAAACGTTTTGAAGAAGGGACAGCAACGTATTCCCAACAGGTAGGATTTACAGGATGAAGGGGAGAAGAGGCAAAGATAACCACAAAATTTCTAGCCTGAGAGACTGGTTTAAAAAAAAAGGTGGTATCAGAGACAGACAATGGTTATTAGCAAAAAGGATTGGATTTTTTAAATGAAGGAGATCTGGTATAAAATTATCCTTAGTTAAAATTGGAAATCCAGGCACGTACTTCTCTCTCCATCATGCCCTTGCATAGGCAGTCCCTCTGCCTGTCCATGCCTTGCCTCCTCCTCCCGAAGATTCCTCTTCCTAAGAATCATCTCAAATATCACCTAGACTTGTAAATAATTTATATGAAACTGGATATCTGAGGTTTCAAGCCTTTATCCCTTTAAACCTTTTATTGTTACTGTTATCTTTTACTAAATCCAACTTTATATTCACCATTTTAACTAGCATCATTTCCATTTCCAAGACCTGTTTAGTGTGAAAGTATGACTAAGTTTACTGTTAATCGAGATCAGAATAAAAGAATCTACCAAAAAATTAATTAGATCCCTCTTTTAATGCATAATCTTCAATCCATCAGGCTATAAATTAAATACCTAACACAAAACAAAGCTTTATGTGTTATGGATATGTACATATGTAATTGCAGGGAACATGATTTGGAAGGATATACACTTAAATTGCTAAGAATAGTCACCCCTAAGAAGATTGAGGTCACAAGTGGTAGTCAAGAGAGTCTTCAGCTTTCTTTTCACATTTAAATTTTTTTTTTTTTTTTTTTTTTTTGAGACAGTCTCGCTCTATCCCAGGCACCAGGCTGGAGTGCAGTGGCGCCATCTCAGCTCACTGCAACCTCCACCTCCTGGGTTCAAGCAGTTCTCCTGCCTCAACCTCCCGGGTAGCTGGGACTACAGGTGCATGCCACCACGCCCAGCTAATTTTTTTGTACTTTTAGTAGAGACGAGGTTTCACCATGTTGCCCAGTATGGTCTCTATCTCTTGACCTCATGATCCACCTGCCTCGGCCTCTCAGAGTGCTGAGATTACAGGCTTGAGCCACTGTACCCGGCCAATTTTAAATTTTTAATGAAAAAAAAATATTTTTCCTTGGTCTGTCAATAAGTTATATTTTTCCAGTATCAGCTAAACATTTGCTTCCCAGAAAGCTTAGTTATCTCTTCAAAATGTATTCAGGTTAAAATAAAAGAGTTACACAATGGATTAAAAATCTAAGATGGTATTTGCCTACTTTATACAGAACAGTACATTGATGCTGCTAAAGCAATCAAAGTGTATAATTTTTCTTTCTTTTTTTTCTTGAGATGGAGTCTCACTCTGTCGCCCAGGCTGGAGTGCAGTGACGTGATCTCAGCTCACTGCAACCTCCGTCTCCTGGGTTCAAGCGATTCTCCTGCCTTAGCCTTCCCAGTAGCTGGGATTACAGGCATGTGCCACCAAGCCCAGATAATTTTTTTGTATGTTTAGTAGAGATGGGGTTTCACCATTTTGGCCATGCTGGTCTCAAACTCCTGACCTCAACTGATTCATCCACCTCAGCCTCCCAAAGTGCTGGGATTACAGGTATGAGCCACCATGCCCAGCCTGAAGTATATAATTTTTTTTTAGCTCCTATATGCTGTGCTCTTTCCTCATGCTGAATGTCTAAATTTTTGTGAGACATAGTATTTCAAATGGTCATTACATAGTTCCTCTCTGCTTTTAACCTTCCTCTCCTCATTTTAAATTAAGTTACACTACATTATTGTGGGTTAGAAGGTACATTAATATTAAGTGAAAAAATATGTTCTGAGGAGTAAGTGGCAAGAGTGCTAATGCATGAATATTAAGAGTTGTTCTGAGGCCATTTTGGTTTTCTGGGGATTCTGTGCTTGTGGTAGAACTCTTGGTTATTGAATAAATAGCTCTTGAAAAGTGAGAGAATATAGCAGGCAATCAGATTTTTGTTGACTAAATCAAACCCTATTAAGAGAACCAGGTTCAAGTAATTTTAAAACTATCTGAATTTTCATAAATGT
Organism: Cacajao melanocephalus; assembly: GCA_963573385.1. Classification (NCBI taxonomy): domain Eukaryota; kingdom Metazoa; phylum Chordata; class Mammalia; order Primates; family Pitheciidae; genus Cacajao; species Cacajao melanocephalus. The sequence goes on from CAUYLG010054286.1 coordinate 6,383, forward strand.
TTTGTTAATGATTAATTATAAAAAACAGTGACTCTAGCTGGAGGCTTTTGTGTGTTTGCTTTTGAGTCAGCTAGGAAAAGGAAGAAAAATTCAAGCTAGTCAATTGTGGTTTTCACTGAGTCTTTTTTAAAGTAATGAGCTGGTTTGTTTTCTTCATCACTATAGCAACTTAAGCCAGTTTTTGCTTTTGATTTTTATTTCTCCTAGAGAAACTTAGTATGCACTGCTCATTAGACTTGAGCAATCTAAGGAATATCTGTGGTAATTCAGTTAAAAATCATAGCAGTGCTTTGTGCTATATATAGTTGCAGATGTCTGCATATCATTAATATTCTTTGGAAACATCTGGATACCAGTTAACATAAAATAACTATTTAGTTGGTTTCTGTTGAGAGTAGAAGGAATGATTTAAAAGTTCCCATTGTAGTATGTACGTCATTCTATCCCTAGCCCTTCCCTCCAGCTTTACTGAGATTGATAAATAATAAAGGTCATGGGTGGTGTGTCTTTAGTTTCCTCTGGTGAACTGGATACACAGATTACTTTTTCAGTAATGTGGCCTTGATTTTTAGGCCCTGTTCTAATGGCATCAGTTCTGTGGTCAGCACCTGTGTACCAAGCCCATTCACTGTCTAGCTTAGCCAGCCATGGACTCCTGCTCTTTGTTGGAAGTATTTACCTTCATTCCTACTAGCACAGTCAACCAAAGACCCAGTTGATCTCTTCCCAAACACTAATAATGCATCAATGGAGTCTAACAGTTTTAAGGAGTGTGTGTGTGTGTCTGTGTCTGTGTGTCTGTCTGTCTGTCTAGAGGTCAGTCGGTCTGTCGGTCGGTCTGTCTGTCTAGAGATGGGGTCTTACCATGTTGACCAGGCTCGTGTTGAATTCCTGAGCTCAAGTTATCCTGCCTCAGCCTCCAAATGCGCTAGGAGTACAGGCATGAGCCACCATGCCCAACCCTCTAAGCCTTTGGGATACAAAAATATCTTAATTTACTTTCCTCCATTTCTGGAATAAAACATCTCTTCCTTCCTCTTTCTAGTTTCTGTTCTGTGCCCCGTTTGATCTCTGGTTCTGTTCACCTTCAGCCTTCTCTGCTGAAGGAGGAAAGACTTGTTTTATAAAAAGTGACAATATTCAAGCACATAAGATCCTTTTTGCTTCATTTTTGTTTAAATATTTTAATATTTTCTGATTTTCTGTGTATATATGCATTTACCAATTATCTGACTTTACTGAACAACTTCAAATTGAGTATATTTGAATGATAGTAGACATTCAAAAGTGCTAGGCTTTCCCTGCCTTTCAGAACTTTGAGGTATATGTCACATCATTTTGTCCTTCACATTCTCTTCATATTAGTTGTGCTAATTTTTCCCAATCCATTGAGTTAATTGGTGTACCTTCCTTTTTGCAGTCGTATTCTTTTTTTATATTTTATTTTTTAATTTTTTTGAAACAGAGTCTCACACTGTCACCCAGGCTGGAATGGAATGGTACAATCTCTGCTCATTGCAGCTTCCTCCTTAGCCTCCTGAGTAGCTGGGACAACAGGAGCATGCCACCACACCCAGCTAGTTTTTGTATTTTTAGTAAAGATGGCGTTTCACCATGTTGGCCAAGTTGGTCTCGAACTCCTAACCTCAAATGAGCCGCCACCTTGGCCTCTCAAAGTGCTGGGATTATAGGCATGAGCCACTGAGTCTAGCCTCTTACTTAAATCTCTTAGTATCCATTAGAATGTAGTTAAGAATTTTCAGGTGACCGTATATTTTTGGTAGTTATCTTTGGTTTCTAAACCCAGAGAAGGAAGAGCAATGGCTTTTTCTGTGTGTGAGTATATCGTGTTTTACTCGAGATTGTTGTGTCTCAAGTATTGCTGCAGAGTATTTTATTAATGGGCGCACATATTTCTTATTTAGCCCAGGCAATGTCACTTGCGTTAGTTTCTATCCCCTCCCTGTCCCCACTCTACTTGCTCTGGGGCTTATTCCTCTAAGCTGGTGCTTTCCTTATAGCTCCTCCCGTGCTTCCGTTCACTAAATGTTCTTCATTGGTTGATAGCCTACAGAAAATGCCTGTGGTATGAGAGGTAATTTGTGAAACTGCCTCTTTTCGCTGTTTAGCAGTTGAGCTGTCTAAATGGGTGTAGCTGGGAAAGAAAATCTCACTTTACAAACAAGAATTCCTGGGTTTCATCCAGTGAACATGTCTTTTGTTATACACACACAGTTTCTGACTCATATCATCCATGACTTATAATAAAATGGGCATTTTGTTTGTACTATTGTGTGGAAGGAGGGGTCTAGTTTCTAATTTTTAATAGCATCTATTTCTAGAATATTAGGCTTGCCATTTGAATGCTTCGGTTTGATTTATGAATATCATTGGTTCCAGCAGTTTTTAGCTCCCCACTAAATGCAAGTTAAAACTTTTTAAGTCTCTAAGTTAGAAAGAAAGTAACTTTTCCTCCACTTAAGAAAGCAAGGAAAATTAAAAATAATGTAGTAATGACTTCCCCAGGCTCTAAAAGAGCAATGAAAAAAGTGATATATGTGTGAGAGAAGAAATACTAGTTCTTAATACATTGTTTTACCACCTCATGAATTTATGTGGAAGTAATGAAACCAAGGTTTATTAAGCCATTCAAACTCCAATCAGTTTAGACTTTTTAATTGCTTTGTTACATGCCATTACTTTGTAATACTTGTTATAGCATTGGTAATAGTTGAGATTTGAGTATTGAACACTTGCAGGGCACTGTGCCAGATGCCCCATGTGCACTGTTCCTCTCAGTCGTGACACCTATCCTAGGAGAGCAGTGTTAGCACCCCTCCACGCAAGCAGACGATGCGGGCTGGGTCGCCTGGGCACAGCACCTGACTGGTTTCCTGGCTTAATGTAGTTATCGTTAAATAATATGTGGTATTACTTAGAAGCATTTTGAATAATTTGAAAAGCACATTTTAGTGTTTAAGCAATTTTATTTTATTTTATTTTGGGTTTTTTGAGAAAAGTTCTGGCTCTGTTGCTGGGGTGGAATACAGGGACCTGAGCGTTGCTTACTGCAGCCTGCAACTCCTGGGCTCAAGCGACCCTCCTGCCACAGTCTCCTGAGCATCTAGGACTACAGGCACATGCCCCCACACCCAGCTCAGTTTTTTTTTGTTTTTTTTTTTAAGATACAAATGGTTCATCTTAATGTTACTTACAAATTTTACTGTTTTCTTCCTTTTCTATGGACCTCATCTGACTGGAAATTCTTTTTAAATTTTTTTATTTTTAAAATTGTAAATTGACAAATTACAGATATATATTTATGGGGTACAAAATAATTTTATGATCTATGGCTACAGCATGGCATAATTAAGTCAAACTGATTAACATGTTCACCACTGGAAATAATTGCAAATAATCATTTTTTGTGATGAGAACATCTGAAATTTAGTGATTTTGAAATATGCAATACTTTTTGTTGTTGTTGTAGAAATGAGATCTCGCTATGTTGGCCAGGCTGGTTTCAAACTCCTGAGCTCAAGTGATCCTCCCACCTCAGCCTTCCAGTGCTAGGATTACAAGTATGAGCTATCCATGCTGGGTCAAGTGTAACAATCTATAATTATTTACTGTATTCACCATGCTGTGCAATCTGTCTGGAAAAAGCTTGTTTCTCTTGTCTACTTGAGGCTTTGTACCCTTTGACCATCATCTCTCCATCACCCCCATCCCCAATTTTGTATACATTTTAGTTATTTCATGATATATATGGAGACTTGTGGTAAATTGTTTAAAACTTACATGTATGTCAGAATGTTTTGTGGCCGTAGCTTTTCTTTCTTTCTTAAATTGTAAGAGTCATTCAGCATGTATTTGAGTGCCTAATATATGCCTTTTCTATGTTAGGAACCACGAGTTAAAGCAGCAAACAAAATAAAGTCTGCCCTTATGGCACTAACTTGCCGGGTAGGGAAGCCAGATAATAAACACATGTATAATGTAAAGTTAGTAATAATAAACGAAATGAAGAAATAAGGTAGGAGAGGCAAGAAAGCGGGGGTGTAAGTTTGCATTCTAAAAGTTTAATAATGAGTACATTTATATCGCAATTTGAGAACCAATTATATAAACATATAATTCTAAGCATATACTCCCCTAAATATAATTTGTCACTTTTACAGTAGACCAAAAAGTATGTTCAGCTTCAGAATATGCTCTTTATGATCATGTGTGCAATAAATAAATTGTCTGTCTATCTAGAGATGGAATCTTTTAAAATTGACTAGGGAAGTTCTCTCAAACTGCCAGTTCATGAGATATTGTATATTTTCTACCTGAAAAACTTTTATTTTCAGAATTCTTTAAAAGAGATGTCATGTCCCTGGGGCTCCCATTACTTACCTGTGACTCCCAGTGGAAATTGTACCCAGCCCCTCGGAAGGGGCTGAATCTATTAGGAGTGGGAGGGTAGAAAAAATGCTGCAGCTGCATGTGGGTATCTGTCACACACAAACAGTGTCAGGGAGCCCCAAGCCCTGTGCAGTTAGACATCAACCCCACTCATACTTTCCTCCTTGGGGTCGAGAAGCCATGGACTCTAGAGAAAGAAAAGTGGCTTAGCACTGCAAAACTTGGACGGGTAATTGACCAAGACCCCCAAAGCCAAAGCAGTGGGCATCCCCACTTCCTGTATCCCCTATACCAACATCTAATGGTTACTAGATACAGGAGCATTAGTACCCATCTGCTTGGCTACCTCCCCTTCTTGCAGAAGTGGTAAAGGGAATCACTCAACCTCAGGAAGGGAAAATGGCTTTTAGTATACCCATTTGAAGCCAAAACCTCTGTTTAGACATATGATATTTTGAACCTGGTGACTGTTTATTGCCTGTGTTTGTGAATTATCAGAAAGCAGAATTCTTGTCAGGCACAGTGGCTCATGCCTATAATCCCAGTACTTTGGGAAGCCAGGGTGGGAGGATCACTTCAGTCCAGGAGTTTGAGACCAACCTGGGCAAAATGGTGAGATCCTGTCTCTACAAAAAATTCAAAAACTAGCTGGGCATGGTGGTGTGCACCTGTGGTCCCAGCTACTCAGGAGGCTGAGGTGGGAAGATTACCTGAGCCCAGGAGGTTGAGGCTACAGTAAGCCTTGTCTGTGCCACAGCACTCAGCGTAAGCAACAGAGCAAGCTCTGGTCCCCACCCACCCCCACCCACAAAAAAGGAAGCTGAATTCTGAACTCCCTGCAACTAGGTCATCCAAACCAAAAGGTAAAAGGAACATAAAAACGTGTTCTGGAAAGTGTAAAAAAATTCATTGCAGAGTGATTTTTTTGTCTTGTGAAATCATAGTTACTGTTGTTAGCAGCTTTTCCTTTTTAACTTTTTTTTTTTTTTTTTTTAGACTGAGTTTCACTCTTATTGCCCAGGCTGGAGTGCAATGGTGCATTCTCAGCTCACTGCAACCTCCACCTCCTGGGTTCAAGCGATTCTCCTTCCTCAGCCTCCAGAGTAGCTGGGATTACAGGTATGCCCCACCACTCCCAGCTAATTTTATATTTTTAATAGAAACAGGGTTTCTCCATGTTAGTCTGGCTGGTCTCAAACTCACAACCTCAGGTGATCCACCGGCCTTGGCCTCCGAAATGATGGGATTATGGGCATAAGCCACTGCACCCAGCCTCTTTTAACTTTTTATATTCATTTTTTCTGGGATTCTGACATATGAACTGCTTCAAGTGTTTTTGGGCATAGCTTGGGTGTAAAAAGTGGATATTTTGAATTTGTAGCTTTCTTTTTTGAAACTTACTTAAGTTTGTTCTAAATATATCCCCTTCTTTCTCAACCCGCACCCCCTACCCATTTTTTTTAAAAAACACCACCAGGTATCCGTTACAGCAGTGATGTGAGTGTAGATGAAGTAAAAGCTTTGGCTTCTCTGATGACATACAAATGTGCAGTGGTTGGTAAGTGATCGCCTTTCTTGCTACGTAATGAGAACTCTGGCGAAATATGTTTACACACAAGGTTACCGTTAAGATGCTGTAGAAGTATACCTTATCAGAACTGATTTCTTTTTAAGTTGTACTCTTTAAGACCTGCATCATTTTTCAATTAGTCTGAGTTAAGATATAGCCTTTTTTTAAGTGGGGGATTTTTTTTAGGAGTTAATTGGATTTTAAGCCTAGATCTTTGTTTTTAATTCCTTAACGTTCTGTAAATAAGACCAAAGTATAGTAGAAGGATAGTAAATGAGCTATTATCTTTTAGAAGTGGCAAAGAGTACTGATTAAATACATATTAGAACTTGGCTAGCCAATTTTATTGAACAATTTCTGTTCAATAAAATGTTAAGGTATAGTTTAGAAAAAGATGGTAGGTTATTTCTTGAATTTCTGAAATTCAAGCTTAAAGCATCACATGTTTTTCTAATATTGTATGGTGCTTTTTGTCATCTTACTTTTTTAACCTTTACATGCAGTAACAACCATCAGCCTTCTCTTTCAGATGTGCCATTTGGGGGCGCTAAAGCTGGTGTTAAGATCAATCCCAAGAACTATACCGTAAGTATCAAAGTGATATTTGTGGGGTTTTTTGTATTTTTGAGACAGAACCTTGCTCTGTCACCCAGTCTGGAGTGCAATGGCATGATCCTAGCACTTTGGGAGGCTGAGGCCGGTGGATCACCTGAGGTCAGGAGTTCAAGACCAGCCTGGCCAACATGGTGAAACCCCATCTCTACTAAAAATACAAAAAGTAGCTGGGGGTGGTGATGTGCACCTGTAATCCCAGCTACTCGGGAGGCTGAGGCAGGAGAACCTGGGGTGGTTGGGTGCAGAGGTTGTAGTGAGCTGAGATCACATCAATGCACTCCAGCCTGGGCAACAAGAGCAAAACTCTGTCTCAAAAAAAAAAAAATTAACTCATTGCATGTTTTGCCATATAAAGGTCACCTTCTTAATATATATATCCTTTATCATTTTCTGTTTTGTTTGGTTTTGTTTTTATGAGTGTTTTGGGGTTTTTTTGTTTTTTTTTTTGCTTTTTGTTTTATTATTTTTTTACTTATTTAAGAATTACTGTGATCTGATTAGCCAGGTGTAGTTGTGCACACCTGTAATCCCAGCAACTCAAGAGGCTCAGGCATGAGAATCACTTGAACCCAGGAGGCAAAGGTTGCAGTGAGCCGAGGTTTCGCCACTGCACTCCAGCCTGGGCAACAGAGCAAGACTCTGTCTCAAAAAGAAGAAAAGTATTACTGCGATCTGAAGTTTTTATGTCAGGATCTCAATCAAGTGACAAATATCTTAACTAAGTCTATAAAAACCTTACTCTTTATCCTGTCAGTTCCAAGTTAATTCAAACTGTTTGTCACAATGCTTTACATAGTACTAAATTATCTATATACAAACATAAAATCATATGAATTTTATTCTCTTTAAAATTCACCATTTAAATGGAATATAATTATATTTCAATTAATCTGTCTCTCTCTTTTTTTTTTTTTTTTTTTGGAGACAGAGTTTTGCTCTTGTTGCCCAGGCTAGAGTGCAGTGGTGTGATCTGAGCTCACTGCAATCTCCGCCTCCCAGGTTCAAGTGATTCTCCTGCCTCAGCCTCCCGAGTAACTGGGATTACAAGCGCACCCACCACACCCAGCTTATTTTTTTGTATTTTTAGTAGAGACAAGGTTTCACCATGTTGGCCAGGCTGGTCTGCAACATCCAACCTCAGATGATCCGCCCACCTCGGCCTCCCAAAGTGCTGGGATTACAGGCATGAGCCACCATGCCCGGCCTTCAGTTAATCTTCATTAAGATTTAGTATATTTTTCAGTGGAGAATTAGTAGAATGGGAATTTGAGCCCTAGTTCTACTATCTTGTTTTTATGATCTACTTTTTTGATTCCTCGTTTTCTCACCTTTAAAATGGCAATGCTTACTTTATGAGTTAATCTGAGGATTACATGAAAAGACACATGAAAATGTACTGTTAATAGAAAATAATATGCTGGCTATAATCTCAAGCAATTTTTACATCAATTTTTTCTTTCATTTTTGTTTTCTTATTTTACAGGATAATGAATTGGAAAAGATCACAAGGAGGTTCACCATGGAGCTAGCAAAGAAGGGCTTTATTGGTATGTTTGCCACATAGATTTTGATATAATGTGGGAACGCCTAAAAAATTCTTAATGTGCAGAGTGGACACAAGGGAGAGGGCTCTCCCACCTCTTCTTCTATGCAGACATTGTAAAAGCGTTTTGTTTTTGTTTTTTAAGACAGAGTCTTGCTCTGTCGCCCAGGCTGGAGTGCAGTAGCATGATCTCAGCTCACTGCAACCTCCACCTCTGGGGTTCAAGCAATTCTCCTGCCTCAGCCTCCCAAGTAGCTGGAATTACAGGCATGCGCCATGACACCCAGCTAATTTTGTATTTTTAGTAGAGATGGGGTTTCTCCATGTTGGTCAGGCTGGTCTCAAACTCCCAACCTCAGATGATCTACCCCCTTTGGCCTCCCAAAGTTTTGGGATTACAGGTGTGAGCCCGACCAATTTAAACCTTTCTGTATATTTCTTTATTTAGAAGGCTTCTAATTTGTTTGAATAAAATATACGAAGTTACTTAATAGAATGTTTACCCTATCAGTATCAGTATAGTTAAACAAGATAAGGTTTACTTAAATAAGAAATAAAGTGTATTTTTCTCTACTTCTTTTCTCAGCATTTCCCCCACCATGGACAAGTTCCTATGAAATTAAACTATAAAGCCTGGGCATGGTGACTCGTGTTTGTAATCCCAGCATTTTTGGAGGCTAAGGTGGGAGGAGCACTTGAGCCCGGGAGTTCGAGACCAGATTGTGGGCAACATAGCAAGACCCTGTCTCTACAAAAAATAAAAACATTATTCAAGCATGGTGTTGCATGCCTGTGGTCCCAGCTGTCCAGGAAGCTAAGAGGGGAGGATCACTTAAGCCTGAGAGGTTGAGGCTGCAGTGAGCCATGATCGTGCCACTGCACTCTGGCCTGAGCAACAAAACGAGACCACATCTTAAGAAGAAAGGAAAAAAGAAATAAAGCTATTCAGATTCATTTTTAGGAAAATATGTCATGAAATAACCTGATACGGAAATACAGTAAGTGGCCGGGCTCAGTGGCTCACACCTGTAATCCCAGCACTTTGGGAGTCTGAGGCGGGCAGATCACCTGAGGTTGGAAGTTCGAGACCAGCCAGACCAACATGGAGAAACCTTGTCTCTACTAAAAATACAAAATTAGCCGGGCATGGTGGCACATGCTACTCAGGAGGCTGAGGCAGGAGAATCGCTTGAACCCAGGAGGCAGAGGTTTTGGTGAGCTGAGATCGCACCATTGCACTCCAGCCTGGGCAACAAGAGCAAAACTCTGTCTCAAAAAAAAAAGAAAGAAAATAAATACAGTAAGTATACGTAACTCTAAAACTTGACTATATTTGTCCCGTCTTTCATAATAGGCATTTGGGCCTTTGACATGCTGCATACCCAGTACCCCTGTGAACTTGTGCATCATTGCACAGAGCCTGTTAACATGAGTTAACTATCTAACTCACACCTTTACAGGAGTACCTACTGATTTTGAGATACAGTGAATTAAAGTCATGTTCAGCCTGTTAATAGCCTTCATAATTTTTTTTAATTTTAATTTTTTTTTTTTTTTTTTTTTTGAGACAAAGTCTTGCTCTGTTGCCCAGGTTGGAGTGCAGTGGCATGATCTCAGCTCACTCAAACCTCCACCTCCCAGGTTCAAGCGATTCTTCTGCCTCAGCCTCCTGAGTAGCTGGGACTATAGGCACATGCTACCACACCCGACTAATTTTTGTATTTTTAGTAGAGAGGGGGTTTCACCATATTGGCCAGGCTGGTCTCGAACTCCTGACCTCATGATCCACCCACCTCAGCCTCCCAAAGTGCTGGTTACAGGCATGAGCCACCATACCCAGCTGCCTTCATAATTTTTATAAGGAATTTCCTCCTTGCCTAAATCTCCAACACATTTAATAGTCTTAAATGGTTTCAGACTTTATTCAGCCATATTTATCGCTCATATCTGCAATATCTCCAGCTCGATTTTATCAGTCTTGATAAGTACCTAATAACTCCAGAGGTCAAAAAGTGATTCATTGGAATACTGAAAGAAAACACAGCTTAAATTCTAGTAATTTGATTTATTTGCTTAATATGCAAAAGCCTCATTGACCCAGGATGCAGCTAAATTGACATCTGGGCCCGGACAGCTTTGAAGCCTAGGAGGTAGGCAAAGGGAGTTTTTTTCTCTCACTCCTAGCCAAACCTTCAAATTTGATGTTACTTATCTGTTATTTCCTGACTGCCCTTTCCACAGAGAGTTTCAGATTGAGGCTCAGACCTGAGCCTGAGCCCTGGTTCTGTCACGTGTGTGTTTTCAGTTTGTCAATTTCTACAAAACAAAACAAAAAAGAGTCTGGGATTTTTATAGCAATTACGTTGAATCTGTATACCAATTTGTGGAATATTGCCGTCTTCCTCACCTCCACCACTCCCCAAAAAGGGTTTTGCCCTGTCACCCAGGCTGGAGTGCCAGGCAGCAGTCACTACAACCTTGACCTCCTGGGCTCAAGCAATCCTCTCACCTCACCCTCCCAAGTAGCTAGAACCACAGGCATGCATCACTGCGCCTGGCTAATGTTTTAATTTTTGTGGAGACAAGGTCTTATATATCCCAGACTGGTCTCGAACTCCTGGGCTCAAGCACCCCTCCTACTTCAGCTTCCCAAACTTCTGGGATTATAGGCGTGAGCCACTCCACCTGACCAGTATTGCCATCTTAACTATATTAAGCCTTCCAATGCTGAATATGAGATGTCTTCATTTATGTAGGTCTCTGATTTCTTGCAATGATGTTTTGTAGTTCTCATTGTAGAAGTCTTACAACTAAGTATTTTATTCCCTTTAATGCTTGTAAGTGACATTGGTCTATAGTTTTCTTATGATGTCTTTGTCTAGTCTTTGTATCAGGATAATTCTAGGCTTGTGGAATGAGTTGAGAAGTGTCCTTTCCTCTTCTGTTTTTGAAAAAGATTTTGAAAGGTCAATGTTCATTCTTGTGTGTGAGTGTAAATATCACCTGTGTAAACTGAAGTTCTGCAGGTCCCTGATGTCTCCACCCTTCTCATCCCTATATCTCTGTGCACCAAAATTGCCGTTTCAACTCTTACTCTATATATAGTCACACGCTGTTAGAAAAGTAGCTTTTTTAAAAAAGGTGAACCTCTGCCTCAGACCTGTTCTCTGTATAAGAATTTATCTGTTGGAGCTGGGCACAGTGGCTCACACCTGTAATCCCAGCACTTTGGAAGGCTGAGGTGGGTGGATCACCTGAGGTCAGGAGTTTGAGACCAACCTGGCCAACATCGTGAAACCCTGTCTCTACTAAAAATACAAAAAGTTTGCTGGGAATGGTGGAGGGTACCTGTAATCCCAGCTACTGGGGAAGCTAAGGCAGGAGAATTGCTTGAACCTGGGAGGTGGAGGTTGCAGTGAGCCAAGATTGCGCCATTGCACTCCAGCCTGGGCAACAAGAGTGAAACTCCGTCTCAAAAAATAAGAATTAAAAAATATATTCTTTTTTTTTTAATTTTTCTTTAAAAATACAAACTCATCTGTACAAAAAGAAAAATACAACTTTAAAAATGATTAAACTATTAAACTATTATGTTCCCCCTAAAAATTAAAGTTCGTTCTAAGGGCTGTACCCAGTTCTTCCTATAAATTTTACTTTTTGTCAACAGAATCGGTATATTGTAATGTTTTTCTATAACTCAGGGGCCCAAGGCCTAGATAATCTACTTCTTTGAACAAGTTGTGATGTAACAGATACAGGGCTGGCATAAGACAACTTTGAAATGGTCAAGGATTGCTTTTTTTTTTTTTTTTGAAAAAGAGAGGAAAGAAAGTGAGAGTGAAAGAAATAAAAAAAAGAATGTAAGAGAGAAAGAAAGAGGGAGAGAGAACGGGATTCTTGTTCTATTGCCCAGGCTAGAATGCAGTCTAAAAATGGGTATTAAAAACCTTTTATGCCAATAATTGTGCTTA
>CAUYLG010054287.1:0-37237 GCA_963573385.1 Cacajao melanocephalus
TATATCTATACTATATATAGATATATATCTATATACAATAGATAGATATATATCTATATATGTATATCTATATATTATATATAGATATATAATATATTATATATTATATATTAATAGATATTATATATTATATACATTATATATTAATAGATATATATGTATAGATATATATTATATATTATATATTAATATATATATTATTTATATATATAAAAATACATATCTATGTTAGAATCAACAAGAGGGTATATTTTAAGAGTTGCAGAGCATAATACAGCAATTAAACTGAAAAAAAAATGATGTACTGCTCTTTTTATGTCAGAACTAGTGGATCCTTAGCAATTGTATAAGATTAAAGCTAACATTTGTATCAAAATACAATAAATAGATCTCAGAAACATAACATTGAAATTTAAACTTTTGTTGATGAAAAACCAATGTATGCAAATATTTCAAATGAAACCATACTCTTTATTTTCTGACTGACCAAGGAGTGTGTAGGCTACTTTACTGTAGAAGGAGAGACATTGAGTTCAGCATGATAATTGTCCCAGACTGAATAGAAGGATGACGAAAATAAGATAAATGCCACTGATATTTCAAATGTATCTCTAAAATTCTAGTTCTAAAAGCAATAAAGCTTAGAAGCAAATATATGCTAAGCAGTTTCGTAAAATTGTCTTTTTAGAGACAGGGTCTTACTCTGTCACCCAAGCTGCTGGAGTACAGTAGAATGATCATGAATCTATGCAGCCTTGAACCCCTGGGCTCAAATAATTTTCCTGTCTCAGCCTCCCAAGTGGCTGGGACTACAAGCATGCGCCACTAGGCCCAGCTTTTTTTTCTTTTTTTTTTTCATTTTTAATTTTTGTAGAGACAGGGTCTCGCAACATTGCTCAGGCTGGACTTTGAACTCCTGGCCTCAAGGAATCCTCCCATCTCAGCCTCCCTAGGGCTGAGATTACAGGCGTGAGCCACCACATCCAGGCATAAGTAGTTTTTATTGTAAGTGGATATACTTACATGATTACCATAAGACTTCCTGAACTCCACTTTAGGTATGACATAATTGTTTCCTAACTAACATGATATTAAACTATAGTAACTATACAGAGGCCAAAAATGGTGACCACAACTTGGAAACCAGTCCTCAAACTGACTTTCCAAATCTCCAGAAGCAGTACAAGCTCTCAGTCCCCTCATTTTCCCAGAAGGCCTACACTGGTTTATAGGGCACTGTTTTTTTCTTCTAGAAAATACACTATGAGTCACTCAGAGGTGTATGGCCTACTATAAAATTTTCACCATGTGTCATTAAATGCCATATAGTTCAATATCGGGAAATTCTTTGCTGAGAATGAGAAATGCAAAATTTGGGCTTGTTTCAGGTTTTTATTTCTTTTAATCCTGAGAAAACCTTGAGTTGTACTTTAAAAAAAGTCTATAGTATGACTATGTCATTGTTAAGCTATCTATCTACCAGCTTAATATATTTTTGGATGCTTTCATGTTTTGTTTCATTTTGTTTTTCAGTTTGCAATACAGTCGGCCCTCTGTATTCGTGGGTTCTGCACCTGTGGATGATTCAATAAGCCATGGATGGAAAATAAATGGGAAAAAAGGAATGATTATGTCTGTACCAAATATGTACAGACTTTTTTTTTGGTCACTATTCCCTGAATAGAACAGTATAACAGCTATTCACATAGCATTTACATTGCATTAGGTATTATAAGTAATCAGGGGATGATTTAAAGTATACATGAGGGTGTGGAGAGATTATATGCAAATACTATGCCATTAGGAATAAGGGACTCGAGCATCCATGGATGTGGGTATCTGTGGGATGTCCTGAAACCAATCCCCCGTTGATACCAAGGAATGACTGTGTAAATTTCTAGAAAGAATTTAAAGTGTCTAAATAAAGTAAAAGCAGAGAATTATAACTGATTAAAGCTTAAAGGAGTTTTTGCACTTATATTTTTATTTTACAGATGAAAAAAAATGTAGATGCCTCTGGATATTGGCTCTGTGCTCACATTTGAACTCATCTGACCCACAAAACAATGCTAATTTCAACATGCTAGGTTAGACTAAGATTCTAACTAACATTTATTGAGTGCTTACTGTATTGTCAGACACTGTTCTAAGCCTTTATCCTGTATTACCTCATTTAATTCTCACACAGATCTACCAGTTAAGTGTAGTTACTTTTTTTCCTATTTACATATGAGGGAACTAGAGGCCAGAGAGATGAGGTACATTTTCCACCACTACAATTTACTAAGTAAATTGCTCCAGTATTGTTTTTGGATAGCTAGGAGCAGAACAAAAACAGTTTAAGCCCAACATTTGATCACTATGATTTTACTTAGCACACTTCATGCTATTTTCGTCTCCTCTCTCTCTCTTTCTCTCTCACTCTGAATATTTTATTTTTATAATGAAAGACACTGAGCACATAATAGGGTTTGCCTTACTTTCTGCGACTGAAAGTCATATCTTCAGCCTTATCATTTTACAGTGTGGCTGGAATGTTACCTCCCACTTTAACTAGTTGCAGATTCTTGCTTCACATTCCCTATTGTTTTTTTTTTTTTGTTTTTTTTTACTATCAGTTGCTAATAAATATTCTTGAGTTTACATCACTCTCTAATAGCAGCTTGTAACATCATGTGTATCTGGGACACAGACTAGACTGTCCTATCTCTCAAGAGAAAGAGAACGCACCACCAGGGGTCTGGGCTGAAGAGGAAATGGTCACTCCGTGTCATGCCAACAGTTCCTGCTGACTCTTTCTAAGTGTCATTCATTGGCAGTTGGCATAGAGTCCAACTTTGATGTTGGATATTTTTGTAAAAAGTAATATGATTTTGACGTTTCCCTAGACCTAAATTCTGGTTCTGGCACCGCATTATACCCACCAGCTTAGCAACTTTCACACTGTTTACTATCCATTTTCTCATTTCTAAAATAAAAGACGGGGTGAGTGGGTGACACATATTTTATAGCTGTCTTGTAAGAATTAGAGATGACTTATTTAAGTGTCTGGTATACAGTAAGACTATGTCTCAGTTAAGCCCTTGATATCAAATAGGTATTCAAAAAATGGTAGTTATTTTGTCTGTTTTTGTGTGCGGCGGAACCAAAATTGCTGTTTCAGGGCAAAAGCTCAGTAGATTTTTAATGTGACATTTAGTCTACTGTCAATATGCTTGAATCATTGACATGCTGGTCATTAATTCTTTACCAACTTGAGGAAATTTTACTTTTTTTAAAAATGTTTTTTAGTTGACAAATAACAATTGCACATATTTATAGAGTACAAATGTGGTGTTTTAGGAAAATTTTAATAATAAATATTTCTGTTTGACAAATACTCTTTGAGTATGAGCTTTTGGAAAGATATCATCAGGGGCCCTTATTCATAAAACAATAATAATTAATTCACAAGGCATTTCCACAATGTACACAAAACAGGTGTATCTACTTAAGTGTTATAACTGGCTGAAGATCACAAATTATGATAGCTTCCCTAAAAGGAAGTCATACATAGGAAGAAACCACAAGGTCAAAGATTATACAATTTTCTCTAGGGATTGTTACTACTGCTTGTTGCTACGTCTCATTTGCCTATTCCTGAATTGTTAGCTTCCTGTCAAGGATTCTGGGTGTGATGCTGGGGAATGTTCAGTGTATTTAGAGTCCTGATATTTCATCAGGCACACTGTGACCTACTAGACCTTCCTAAGTGTGTCTGCTCTAAATGTTCTGCTTATTTCTGACTATCTTCTTTCCTTCTGTTGCCCACAGTTGAGTATACAGTTCTGTTTTACCAAGATGAAATGAGTCTGTCCTATGCAAGCTTGTTAGTATTTGTGTGAAGCATCAGGCTAGACTCCAGAGATAGTAATTTATTTTCTTTTAACTTCATGCAATATTTTGGTTAAAGGAATCTAGCAGAATATTTTAATCTCCTCTTTTTGTTGTGAGTGAATTTTGGAAACTGGAACCTATCCAAGCCAATATGAGTTTGAGGAAGTATTCAACTCTGGGAAAGGAAGGATGTGATCTGTCTGTGAAACTAGAAGCATGAAACATGTGAAGCTTTTGCGGCTTTATTATTTGGTTATTAAGTGGTGGTTTCAACATCAAAAGGTGACTTTTAACTCACATTTGGCAAAGTGCCTGTGCCACCAACGTTCATGGTAATGGAAGTGCACAGTAGTTAGAACTTACTACAAATTCTTCCCTATGTGAGAGCTTCCAGGAAAGGAAAAGACACTTTATTACAGTACACTTAATATTTATTTAACAAATATTTAACATCCTCACCCTACACTGAGTACTCAGGTTGCAAATATGAATATTGCAGTGTAATCTCTGAAAATATAAGTAAAGTGAGTGGTACAATTAAGAGCAGACAATAAAAGAAAAACATCATGATTATATCATTATTCTTTGTATAGATTCAATAACAAATATGTAGAGAGACAAAGTAATGGAGGTTGTGGGGAGGAAATGTTTAACTCTACTTGGGAAGATTTGTAAATATCTTCAAATAAGAGTAGGCAAAAGTATCTGGCAGGAAGAAAAATTGGCAAAGAGTAATTTCAACACACGTGACACATACTCAGTGAATATTGCCTATTATTGTTATTGAAGGAGGTGGACCTATGATAATTTTGAATGGTAAAATGATGCTAGCAAGGAAAAGACAGAAAATTTCCAGGCAAGCAGAGGAGTTTCTGCAATGGACAGGGACACTACACTCCATGGTGACATCCTGAAATGGCAATGAATTGATATTGCTGGAGGATACAATCTAAGAATGTAAGTAACAGATTACGATGGACTAAAAATAAGTTAAGCGTATTAGCAAGAGTTGTTCTTTCATATGTGTGAGTAAAAAGAAAAAGAAAAAAAATCAAATTGAATAAAGTTAAATATAATCTTATGCCATTTATAGACATTTAATAAATAATACTATTTATGGACATTTGTACATGAAACATATGTATAAAGCCAGGTCTGGAAGAAAAGTCAACGAATTTATTATAGTTGTTGTATTACAGAAGGGAGGAAGAGTCATGAGATTGGAGGGAAAAACAAAGGAGACTTCAAGTTTATCTTGGATGTTCTGTTCCTTAATAAGTCAAATTTTACAGCAAATTTGACAACATGTTGTTTGTGACTTACATTAGGTAGGGGCATGGGTTTTATTTATTTATTTATTTTTATTATTTATTATTATTTTTAGACAGAGTCTCACTCTGTCACCCAGGCTGGAGTGCAATGGTGCAGTCTCAGCTCACTGCAGCCTCCACCTCCTGGGTTCAAGCAATTCTCCTTCCTCAGCCTCCCAAGTAGCTGGGATTACAGGCACGTAGGTCCACACCTGGCTAATTTTTGTGTTTTTTGTAGAGATGGGGTTTTGCTATGTTGGCCAGGCTGGCCTCAAACTCCTGACCTCAGGTGATCTGTCCACCTCAGCCTCCCAAAGTGCTGCAATTACAGGTCATGGATTTTGTTTTTTAATAGTTTCTGTGCTTTCAGAAAATTTTAAATGATGAAATATGTGTCTGATTTTGTTTAGTTTGTGTGTGTGTGTGTGTGCATGCATGTGTGTGTGTGTGTGTGTGTGTGTGTGTCTAAGATTCAAGGGCTCTAACTTCTCCCTCCAACTGTTAAAGAGAGGGTCTGAGTATGAGGCACACCCTCTATCAACCCCCAAAGATAGGAAATGGCTGAGAGGAAGAGTAATAGCTTCATCTCGAACCCAAGAAGGGTGTCCAGGGAGAAGGGGGGTTGCACACCACTAGTTGTCAAATCTTTCAAATAACATGAGGCTCTTCATAGTTGTCAAATAAGAGAGTCAAAGGAGACCAGGTTATTAGTTCATGAGGAGGAGTTGACTTTTAAAGGGGGCTTAACAATTGGGAGGTGGACATTGAGTGGGCATGATGGCCCAGAGATCTGTAGTAGGGGTGAGTCAGTCCCACGGGTTCAGCGATAGCACCTTTTGCTGCTGTCAGCAAACAATCTTGCTTCATCTCCTGCCCTCTTTTGCAAATGGCCTTCAAATTCTGATTTTGAGGGAGAGATGGAAAATGCTATATTCATAGGCATATTCTCTTACTGTTATTAAAAATACAGTCAAAGGCTCTTACAGGGAGGCACACAGGAAACAAGGTCAGTTTTAAAAACATGAATAAAATGCTCTCTTGGGTAATTTGAGTTTTCAATTCAATTTAAGTCAACAAATATTTTTACATTTCTTTTTGCTGAGTGTGTTTTGAAAATGGTTCTAGATGCTTTGCATTCGTGACAGTTTACAGTCTGTTTTGTACAGGAAGTAAATACTAAGACCTACAATATTGTTTGGCTCTGTGTTCTCACGCAAATCTCATGTCAAATTATAATCCCCATGTGTCAGGGGAGAGGCCTGGTGGGAGGTGATTGGATCATAGGGGCAGATTTTCCCCTTGCAGTTCTCATGATACTGAATGAGTTCTCACAAGAGCTGATGGTTTGAAAGTGGCACTACCCCATTCATTTTCTCTCTCCTGCTGCCATGTGAAGAAGCTCCTTATTTCTCCCTTTCCTTCCCCCATGATTGTAAGTTTCCTGAGGCTTCCCCAGCTATGTGGAACTGTGAGTCAATTAAACTTTTTTCCTTCATAAATTACCCAGTCTCAGGTAGTTCTTTATAGCAGTGTGACAACCAACTAATACAAGCTATATGACTGTGTTAGCTAATCTTCCACCAAGCTACAAGATTCCAAAGTGGCAAACTCACACAAGCATTGCAAAACAAGTTAAAAGAATATGTATGGCACTTTCATTTTTGCTAGGTCTTAAAAATTGTGGCATAGTTTCAACAGGAGGTCATAGGAAAAACCATTTTGATAGATGAAATGGCATGAGAAAACCCGATGAAAAGGTACATGCACTATTGGGAAGTATACAAATAGTGAAATTCAGCTACACAAAATCTAAATTGGAAAATGGGGGAAGAAAGAAGGGAATGATGAAGGAGCTGAGAGTTAAATTGTATGGTATGCAGGGGTGTCCAATTTTTGGCTTCCCTGGACCACATGAAAAGAAGAAGAAATGTCTTGGACTTCACATGAAATACACTAACACTAATGATAGCTGATGAGCTAAAAAAAGAAAATCACAAAAAAAGTCCCATAATGTTTTAACAAAGTTTATAAATTTGTGTTGGGCTTCATTCAAAGTCATTCTGGACTTCATGTGGCTTATGGGCTTATGGGCTATGGATTGGACAAGCTTGTTATAGAGCAATAAATGTCAAAGTGAGGAATATGGGACTTATATAATAGGCAATAGAAAGAGGTTCAGAAAAGAGTATGTATGCATAATACTTTGGAACACTCCTTTAGCATCCTGAATCTTCTCTCTATTCCATAGGTGATTTCCCTTTTTGTGCACTTAGAAATCTCTATTATGAGAACAAGACCAAGATAGGCTGCTGCGTGATGAGAGACAAAGGCTCAGTCTCCACTTTGCTCTAGATAGCAGACTGCAACTGCCAGTGAGACCACCTCAGATTGTCAAGCCACAGGTGATCCCTCCAGATGACTGCAGATGCTTGATAAAGCCCAATAGATATCAACTAAGCCAATCCAGACAAGAAGAAACATCCCACCAACTCATAGAATCATGAAATAAAGAAACAGTTGTTTTAAGTCAAGAAATAGTTGTTTCAAGCGACTAAGTTTTAGGGTGTTTAAATACACTGCAATAAAAATCTGCCTGTGACACAGTGTATTCCTATTCATTCAGGAACTAATTTAAGTGATAATGTGTTTTAGCCTTACAACGCATTGAATTATATACTTTTTGTTTCGTTTTGTTCGTTTGTTTGAGACAGAGTCTTGCTCTATTGCCCAGGTTGGAGTGCAATGGTGTGGTCTCGGCTCATTGCAACCTCATCCTCCCGGTTCAAGCGATTCTCCTGCCTCAGGCTCCTGAGTAGCTGGGATTACAGGTACCCACCACCACACCTGGCTAATTTTTGTATTTTTAGTAAAGTTGGGGTTTCACTATGTTGACCAGGCTGGTCTTGAACTCCTGACCTTGTGAACTCCCTGCCTCAGCCTCCCAAAGTGCTGGGATTATAGGCATGAGCCATCGTGCCTGGCCATTGAATTATATTTAATTATTGCTAAAGTGTTACAGATAATCCCTACCTAGATGATGGACACATTTCCTGATTTTACCAGTTGTTATTTTTACATCCTAATGCTGCTTCCCTAATGTTCTTGGAAAATAAAACCCATACTATTTCCTTCTCTTCCTTTCTTATAATCTAATTATGATGCATTCCCTATTTCTTAGAATCTTTTCCAAAGTAGTGAAAACAAAGCAAGGGGCAAGATTAAATCATCTTCTCTTCCTCTTTTGGTCTTCATCATCTTCATCTTCAAGAGGCTTCTTTTTAAAACTTGGAAAAGAAGGAAGAGGAAACAGATTAAATTAGGCTTCTAAACTTTATGCTTTCTAACAATAACTAACTTCAATGCTGCTTCCTCATTTATCATTTGTCATGTGTTCTCCATTTCAATGTGATGTTTTTTATTCTTCTCCTTTTTTTTTTAAATTTTTTTAGTCCCAAAGGATTTTGGTTTACTCCTCGTGTGTAGCACTTATTAACATACCTAAGTTTCTCTTTTGGCTGAGCTTGTTGACAGCAGAAAACATAACTTTGTCTTTTATCCTCTCCAGGGCCTAGGGACACATGGTAGATGGTTGAAAAGTGGTAGAAAAAAAATTGAAACATATTCTTCCTACATTAGTGAATTTTCACCTGTAGACCATAGGGCAAACCGTGTTCTTCAGCCAATTGTCACAGGTAAACACCAAGTGAATGCTGACAATGTTGAAAGGATAAAGTGCAGAAAAGGACTAATATATCAGGCCCAAGACGTCTATCCTTCAAAAGATCTCCTCGCAAATCTGGCCTTGGTTGGTATCTGTGAACTTGGATTTCAGGAGGGTTTCCTTATTGCCTGATAAGAAGAGACTCAATGCATCTAAACTGTGCAAACAATTATGGCTTATTCTGAACAGTTGCTTTCTTTTAGAGAGCCTGGTATTTTGGTATGTGCTAGGAAGAGAATGCCTACATGACCAGTGGCTAATGAAAATCCTGGACATTAGATCTCTAATGAGCTTCCCTGGGAGATAATCTTTTACAAGTGATGTCACAGCTCATTGCTGGGGGAATTAAGCATGTCCTGTGTGACTCAGCACATCTCTTGTTTCTTCTGAACTCCAGGTTTCCTCCAGACTTCACCCATGTGCTTATCTCTTTGTATACTTTTGTATAATAAATCATAACCATGTTTCTAACTGTATGCTGATTCCTGTGGTTCCTCCTACTGAATCAGTCATTGAACCTGTGATGATCTTGTGGACCCCCACATGTAGATCCCAATGGTGGAAATTTTGTAAGAAAGGATAGCTTTTCAACTGCCTTCAAATTGCATGTGTTATAGACCAGGTCACAAACAGGAAAAGCTGGCATATCTGAAAAGAATGTGACATATTGAAACATAATTATATAAGGGGCTGATTAATAATGGTCAGAAAAAGCAGAGGAAAAAGGCAAAAACTTAATTCTAAATTCTATTTTAGAGTAGTCTCTAATATTAACGTTTTATATAATTACAGTATTAACTTTAAAACAACAAAAAAAAAGATATTTCATAGATGAGTATAACCTGGCTATTAAAGATAATTGTGGATGACTGAATAAGCAGAAATTCAATGAAGGGAGAAAATTATCCATCGTTCCAAATCATCCCAGTGTATCTATTTTTTGTAATCTTGGACTAATAGTTAATTTAAATCTGTAACAGATACATAATATTCAGGCACAACTAAAACTTATTTCTAGTGTTAATGACCATTCACTTAGTCAAAGTGAAGTGTAAGGCCAGTCCAGGTTCCAGGGAGCAAGAAATATGTGCCACAACTTGATGGAAGGAATGGTCACACTGCAATGAAACATGTGTTCTGGGATGTGAAAAACTGTTGAGGTCATCTTTGCAAACTATGTATCAAACTTTATTCATTGCCCTTTGACAATTCAACACTATATTCTTTATGCATGTTTATATCAGATGTTTAATCAATGCTGAACAAACATAAAAGATCCTTAGTTTTGTTCACATTGTGCAAAATTCAGTCATTAAAGTACGAGATTTTCCTGAATATATAAAGGTATGTCCAATAAATGTTTCCTATTTTGAATATTTCTTATTTTGAATATTTCTTTGTCTGCCTTTTTGTTCCCCAAATTTGTGCAATGCATAAACTTCAGATGGCAATGACTTCTTCATATGAAATGGGTGCATTCTAAATTATCCTCTGAAAAGCCTATGCTACCAAAGTGGAAGGGGCTGTTTCTATGTTTT
Source organism: Cacajao melanocephalus (assembly GCA_963573385.1). Taxonomy (NCBI): domain Eukaryota; kingdom Metazoa; phylum Chordata; class Mammalia; order Primates; family Pitheciidae; genus Cacajao; species Cacajao melanocephalus. The sequence continues at coordinate 10,446 of CAUYLG010054287.1, forward strand.
TGACTTTTTGTAAGAAAATTGAAATTTCTAGCTAAACGTTATATTATCAATGTTATCTAATTTATCAATAACATTTATCAATGTTATCTAATTCATAGAACTGAGATGAGGATTAAATCTGGCAAGGTAGAGCAGCAAGAACTGTGGCTACCTCTCAGAAGTCTTCAACCTAAGTGGAAAGATTGTTATACACATGGTATCACAAGAATGAATCTTATCCTTTGAAATACCCAGCTGCTGTGTGGCTCCCCAAAACCCAAGCTAGTCAATGTTGACCGTGGAGTTTTAATGAGAAATCTTTGAACATGAAGATTTTCTACTGAGTCTGCGTAGAAGATCATCCATCCATACATAGGGAGATGAGTACTAAAAAAGACAAATGAACAAGTTCCAATACGAAATTAAAAGATGAAGAAACCACAGCTAGTTGTAGAGAGCAAGAAAGGGCCGAGATGCTTCATAAATGTATGTTCTCTTTTTCCATTTTGTCTCTCTGAATATGAAGTTTGTCCTTTTAATGAGAGTTTTAGATTATATAATGTTGGGAGTTCCATTGAACTCTAACATTTTATGCTTACAGCATAGGCACTCAATTGGCATCATAATTTCCAGCAGTAGTGAGTCAAAACTGTTCCCCACAATCTCATAAGTAATCTACTGTTCCATGAAAAATAATTGTCAAATAACAATATATTTGCCTCATTTGCATTCCTTAGAAATGATGCCACCCTCATCCGAGAAAAACTGATAAAGAAGGGTTTAACCTTTCAGTTGATATTTGGGTGTATAATAGAAAAAAACCAACCAGTCAAACTGAAAAAAAAAAAAACTTATGTAACTTATTGGGTATTATGACCATTTTAATGATAATGATTTTTCCAATTCATGGTTATTTGTGTCATCTCTGATTTCTTTTAACAGTGTTTTATAGTTGTAATTGTAGAGATCTTTCACCTCCTCAGTTAGATGAATTATTAGATATTTCATTCTCTTTGTGGCTATTGTAAATGGGGTTTCTTGATTTGACTCTCAGCCTGGGCATTATTGGTGAAATACTACTAATTTTTGCACATTGATTTTGTAGCCCAAAACCATGCTAAAATTGTTTATCAGTTCTAGTAGTCTTTGAAGGAGTCTTTAGGATTTTCTAGATATAGAATCATATCATCAGTGAAGTAAAACAGTTTGACTTTTTTTTTTTTAATTTAGATGCCTTTTATTTCATTCACTTGCCTGATTGCTCTGGCTAGCACCTCCAGTACTACATTCAATAGGAGTGGTGAGAGTGGGCATCCTTGTCCTGTTCTCAAGGGAGACCAATGTCATTCTTCACAGAATTAGAAAAAATTATCCTAAAATTCATACACAAGCAAAAAAAGAACCTGAATAACCAAAGCAATCCTAATCAAAAAGAATAAAACTAGAGGCATCACACTACCTGAATTCAAACTAGGCTATAAGAATATAGTAACTGAAACAGTATGGTACTGGTACAAAAACAGACACATAGACCAATGGAACAGAATAGAAATCTCAGAAATAAGGCTTCACACCTACAGCCACCTTGTTCTCAAGAAGGCCAACAAAAACAGGCAATAGGGAATGGACTTCCTTTTCAATAGATGGTGCTGGGGTAACTGACTAGCCATAAGCAGAACAAGGAAACTGGATCTTTACCTTTTACCACATACAAAAATTAACTCTAGATAGATTAAATATTTAAATGTAAGACCTCAAACTCTAAAAATACTAGAAGAAAACATATGAAATACTCTTTTTGACATCAACCTTGGCAAATAATCTTTGACTAAGTACCCAAAAGCAATTGCAATGAAAGCTAAAATTGACAAGTGGGACCTAATTAAACTGAAAACCTTCTACACAGCAAAAGAAATTACCAACAGAGTAAACGAACAACCTACAGAATGAAAGAAAACATTTCCAAACTATGTATCCAACAAGGGTCTAATATTCAGCATGTATGAAATCATAAACCAACAAGCAAAAGACAAATAACATTATTGAAAAATGGGCAAAGGACATAAACAGAAGATATACAAGTAGTCAATAAACATATGAAATCATGCCCGTATTTATTAATCATCAGAGAAATGCAAATCAAAGCCACAATGAACACCATCTCTCACCAGTCAAAATGGCAGTTATTAAAAATTCAAACAACAACAAATGCTGGAGAGACTGCAGAGAAAAGGGAATGCTTATACACTGTCAGGGCAAATGCAAATTAGTTCAGCCACTGTAGAAAGCAATTTGGCAATGTCTTAAAGAACTTAAAATAGAGCTACTCTTGTGTGTGTGTGTGTGTGTGTGTGTGTGTGTGTGTGTGTGTGTGTATGTGATGGAGTCTCACTCTTGTCACCCAGGCTGGAGTGCAGCGTCTGCAATCCTGGCTCACTGCAACCTCTGTCTCCTGGGTTCAAGCAGTTCTCATGCCTCAGCCTCCCAAGTAACTGGGATTACAGGCGTGCACCACCATACCTGGCTAATTTTGGTATTTTTAGTAGAGACCAGGGTTTCACCATGTTGGCTGGGCTGGTCTTGAACTCCTGACCTCAGGTGATCTGCCCACCTTAGCCACCCAAAGCACTGGATTGAATAGTAGCTGTGAGCCAGTACTGGATTGAATAGCAGCTCTGAGCCAGGTGTACTGGCTCACAGGTGTGAGCCAATGCACCTGGCTCAGAGCTGCTATTCAATCCAGCAATCCCATTACTGGGTATGTACCCAAAGGAAAATAGATCATTATACTGAAAGGACACGTGCAGTCATATGTTCATTGCCATGCTATTTATAACAGAAAAGACTAGGAATCAATCTAGGTGTACATCAACGGTAGATTGATTGGACAAAGTAACTGTGGTACTTATATATACCATGAAATACCACACAGCCATAAAAAAGTATGAAATTATCTCTTTTGCAGCAATGTGAATGGAACTGGAGCCCATAATCATAAGCAAAAGAATGCAGGAACAGAAAATCAAATACTGCTTATTATCAAGTATAAGTGAGAGCTAAACATTGAGCACACATGGACATAAATATGAGGACAATAGATGCTGCAGAATATTAGCAGGGGAAGGGAGGAAGGGAGAAGGGTGTGGGTTGAAAAATACCCATCAGGTACTACGCTCACTACCTGTATGCAATATACTCACATAACAAACCTGCACATGTACCCCCTATATCTAAAATAAAAGTTGGAATTTAAAAAATATCTGTGCCTTTTTGAAAATACTAGCAGAACAAACAAGTTGATTTCACAGAAATGCAACATTTTGCTATTTGATGTAATAGTGTGATTTGCAAATGTTTGTATAAGAAAACATATCCTCTAACCCCTTCTGTTGAGCTTTGTGGAGTTCTCTTCCAGCAATTTTACCCAAATGCTCTACATTTACTTACAGCACTCAGATAATTGTTTTTACCTGTCAAGTACCTAAAATCCCAGTATGTTTATATTCTATTGTACTTTATACATTTCAAATAACTTTCAAACACACCCTCACATTTGGTCATCAAACAAAACTGTGAAGGGTTTTTATGAACAACAAAATCAAACCCTTAACATCCAAGTGACTAGTCTCAGTTTACGTAGCACGTTAACAACTGATTGAGGGTAAAACCAGACACCTCACCTAGAAACCATTTTTTTCCTACTGCATAATACATGGGGAGTTTTTGATAGTTGCGTAGGTGTGACCCTATTTTAAAGACAATGTTACTTAACAGTTTGATTTATCTGATATTCAAGTGGCATAAAAAAGAAGCAGAAACATGTGGTGTTAGCTTGGCCAGTTTGCTCTTCATCCCCCTATCTTTTGAACAGCTGGACAAGGCAACAGATGCCAATCAAGACTGTTTTCCCTGACACTTTCAGATCTACTGGCACCCAAAGGTGTACGCCAGCTAGTGCTTGCTCTTGTTGAACAGACATTGTTTGAGTAGAGTATGGCCCCAGTTTTTATGTAACACTGTCATGAACCTTTTCATACTGCAAAAGTTAACATCAGAGCTAGAAGGCAAATCAGATTCACTATTAAAAAAAGTTTATTTTTGATTTGTGGAGCAAGAACCTGGGTTATTGTCAGACAGACCAATGTATAAGTCCCACGTTTGCACACTCTCAATTGTGTCATCTCAGACAAATGACTTTCTATTCCAACTTCAGGTTCCTTTCTTTACATGCCTATCTTGCAGATGTACCCTGAAGATGGATTTGTGTGTAGAAAAGGGCCCTTCATGTTTTGGAATTTCATTCAGTATGAACTGATCCAGAAGCCACCTCAGTCCAGAGCTTGGTGCAGTTCCGAGAAAAGAAGTGTCTGGGATCAATTGATGTCAATCTTCAGTTACCTGAAGGACTGGGAGGCGTTACTCTGTATTACTCTAGAGACAAGAACTAAGACTAGAATGTCAAAAATCATGAAAAAATAAATTTATGTTCAAAATTAGAAGCAACTTTCCAACATCGATAGCACTTAAGACATGGGAATATTGAGAGTGATGTACCGTACCAGAGACTCCTGGAAGGGAATAGGCTGAATCACTACTCTTATGAAATTATAAAAAGAAGCCCCCTTTCCCTCTACATTGAAAAAAGATTCAGAAAATGTGTTGTGGAAGTTAGCAAGCAAGAGTGATCAGACCTCAGAGTTAGAAATATATTGATGAAACAAGCCCCATCTCTGCTAGACCTGGCTCCCCTTTGTAATTCAGGCTTTTCCTGGTTGCTTCTAGGGATGCCTATTAGACACAGAGTTTGTTTCATCTGTTCATTTCCATCTCTAAGGCTCTATGACTTTGTGGGCAGACAGGGAAAACTACTGAGCCAAGAGAATTTTAGAATAATAAATAATTGCTTAAAGAATTTAAATTTCTTTGCCTGCTAGGAAATTATTAATTAATTACTACTGTTGCACTTTTAAAAGCAGAATACATAGAAAATAAAGAGCTAAATATTTACTAAGCACTTATTATGTGTCAGATCCCATACTAAGTGCTTTATGTGACTAAATGGAACATATCTTACAGTGACAGGGGTATTGTTATTTATGCTTATGGTATTGAGGGGAAATTGAGTCCTGATTAGCTCAAGCAATTTGTCCAAGATCACATTGTTTTAAAATGTCTTGAGGTTCAAAAGAGGTCTCTCTGATTCAAAAATCTCAGTTCTTAGGTCCTGTGCTATACTGAATATTACTTTTCTTTGCCATAAAACTCAAATAGGATGATCCTCTTACTGGATCAGCATGAAAGTGGAGAGTGGTGAGTAGGATGTGTGTTTATGCATTCATGTATAAAGTCAATACATTTTAAAGAGGAAAGAAGGGAGGGAAGGAGACAGAGAATTGGTAGGAGGAAGGGACAATTCTTACTAATTTATTTTTAAGTAGGTAGTAGGTAGATGAGTGGTTGTTTATAACCTTCCTTCTTCAAATTATGTGTGGCTATTGACACCATTTAGTAATATATGACAAAAGAACAATTCAGAAAATTTTATTTCCTAGAAAGGCAGCTGGCTCTCTTTTCTGTGGGGATGTGAGGAAGAGGCCGCATGTGCTGGGTTTTGCCTCATCTAGCAGTTTTCTCTGGGTCCTCATCACAGCCCCTGGGAAGAAAAATTATTTTAGATCAGTTAATTAAATGGAGGTGAAATTAAAGACATTTTTTGCCTTTCTAGGTTAATGTTGTGACAGTAAACAAAAGTGCTGAATACCCTGAGGATGTTACCTCATAGGCTCAATATTCCATTCTATTTCTGGACAACAGAACTCTTTTGTGAACCTGACACATTCAACCAGGGAAGAAAGTTTGGAAAGCCAGCCGTGCTCTTCCCTAGGGTACATCACCAGTAAGTGGTACTGCTCTTCATGTAGAAACATGCTAAAGTTAATCCATAAAAGCACTCTCAGTTTATTCCAGCCTGGATGCTGAGGTTGCTTATTTTGTTATCATGGTTCTCCTTTTAGAAAATGACATGTTGAGTATTTCAAAATGACAAATTCAAGTTTTCCCTATGTCCATTTTAATACTTCTGTTCATTCATCTGGCACACTTTGTATATGTGTTCCTGAAGAATTTCATATATTAATAGATGCAAAATATATTTACTTTTCACAACAAAACCATTTGATAGCCCTTATTCACCCCACATTACAGAGTTATAGAGAGGTGAATTGACTGAGGAAAAATGCCAAGTTTCCTGATAGAAGCCTAAAGCGTTTAGACTTATTTTTTTATTCAACAGATACCTTTAAATGGCATTGATGATGAAGACAGAAAACTTAGTAATGTAGTAGGACTCCTGTTTTATGGTTTTACAGTCTATTAGAGAAAGAAAATATAGATACAGCCTACAAATCACCCTATGATTATAACTGCAGTAAATATATCTGAAATGAGAGTGCATAAAAGAGAGACCTGACTTGATCTGAACATTAGGAGAAGCCTCACTGAGGAAATAATTAAAACAAGACATGAGGGGTGAGTAAGAGATAGCTGGAAAGGAAGAATGGCAGATGGAATAGCAAAATGAGAATCAGTTTCAAGTATTATGAGAATGAGGATCTGGGTTACTGAGAGGACACAAGGAAGGAGAAAGGTGGCATGAACTCATGCTGGTGTATTAGAAAGAGACCAGATCATGTAACAACTCCTAGGCCATAGTAAAGCTGGCCATTATCCTAAGAATAAGAAGAAGTTGTTGAAGGGCAAGGGAGGCACAGGATCAAAAGAACATTTAATAAATCACTCTTGATAGAATAGGAAGAAGAAGGGCAAAAGAAGATGGATGAAGACTGGATGAAAAGATTCTGGATATTCTATAGAAAAGATGTGGTAGCCTGCATTAGGGTTACAGCAATGAAGATGTAAATATGTAGTTGGATTCTGGAAAACATTTAGAGGAAGTATTGTGAAGATTTAAGTATGAATTGGATATGCATCTGAGGATAAAGGAGATGTCCAGGATGACTAAGGTAATAGTTATAAATCGATGGGATGCTGGAGGTGCCACAGATTAAGATAATCACTGGAGATGTAGCATATTTTGGGGAAAAAAATATGGGGTCAGTTTGGGGTATACTGGGTTGCATTTATCTGTGAAACACCCAGATACAAATGTCAAGTCAGTGACTGGATAACCAGGCATTTATCTAGAGCCTGGAAAGCCATAGCCTTTGAGGTGTTAATGAAACCTTGAGCAAAGAAAATACAATCTAGGGAGAAGCTCTAGACTGAGATGACAAAACAGTGATGAGGAACGCTGAGTTCTTGGAGGTCTGTTTATAAAGTATAAAAACTGGGAATGGCTCTGATAAGGAGTGATCAAAGGTTTAGGGTCAAACAGAAGAACAGTGTATCAGGCAATTTAAAAGAGTTTCATCTAAAAAATACAGTGGTCAACATTGTTCATAGGTCCAGTAAAGAGTATGAGTGCAAAGATTGCGTGGAATTTGTGGTTTGGACATCAGTGGATTCTTTTGGACAGTCATTGCCAAGAAGTGATGGGAGTAGAAGCCAGGATGGAGTGGGAGATGAGAAAATGGAAAAACATACACAGAAACCCCTTTAACAGTGGTAAGAAATGCAGAAAACTAGTACAACAGATAAAAGGGAATGAATGATCTAGCTGCTATAAGGGCACCTTTTCCCAACGTCTTTGGAACCAAATAACCTCCAAGAACACTTTCAACTCCTAAATTCCACCATAGTATCATAATTGTCTGTGATCCCGTCATCAATATGAGCCTCCATAGTTGCGTTTCCTAGAGTATGTATTCTCAACTCATGACACAAAGCCTGTCTACAGTGTAGATGGTACTAAATGTTTGTTGAAATATTAAAGTCATTATTAGTGTAGTATCTGCTGGGTACATGAAATAGTCACGGGAAACAGAACTGTTTGAGTAGAGGTCTAATCAGAGAAAAGGCCAAAATTTTTCAAAACCAAATATGTGATATCTTTGTGAGCAGAATGACTAAGTGAGCTGAAGGGCTGCACAGCCCTGGTAAGGGAATATACACTTATTGGCCAATGAAACCACCAATGCAGATATATATACACTAAACATGATTGATTTAGAAAGTACAATGGCCCAACAGCCAGAAGCCCTTTTAGGGTTTCTTTTAACAGTCACTATTGGAATGATCTTTTCTCATATTTGAATGCTGTGAAATTAGTGTCAGGTCTCAATATCTATAAGGAAATGATTGAAAGCCAGACAGAGTAAAGATGAAAGTCCCTTCCTTCTTGAGATTCTAAAAAATATATTGACTTGATTGCTTATCAATAACTGTCTGTTACTGATTTTAAATTCTGAGGTTAGAAAAGCTTGAGAAGCATACTAGGCAAATGATCTTCTCATATGCTTAGTATTTGGAGATACTCAAAATGTATAAAAAGTCATCCAGCCTATTGTGTTTTACATCAATCTGGAGATTAGCAAACTTAGACCCTAAACGAGGGTTAATAATAGTAGCTAACAAGCAGTTGTATCCCACTATGTTTTTAAATTTGCCATTTTCTATGCCTAGTATGCAATTTTAACAGTTAACATTTATTTAGTACTTAGTCAAACATTGAATATGTATTATATCATTGAACTCTGAAAACAATATCCTTTTACAGAAGAAAAAAACTGAAGACAGGAAAAATGACTTGATCAAGGTGGCATAACTAGCAAACAGTTCAGCTGGGATTTAAATTCAGCTGAGATGCTGACCAAGAATAATGAAATATACCAGAATATTTGTTCTGAAGTGAATGCAATCCATACAAATATTTACTAGCTGGGAAAGAGGCATTATCTCTGTCAAGCCTAGCAAGGAGTAGAGGGTGAAACAAGTACCCATACACACATCTAAATCTCCTTCACTTCCTAAGAAGAATAGAGAAAGCCTTCTGACACTCCTTGGTGCAACCCTGGGGAGAAAAAAGGGGAGTGGATGAAAATGTGAAATATTGGTAGTTTACCTCCTAAATATTATTTTTAAATTGTTTGGATTTTATTAGTATTATAAAAATTGAGGTATTGAGAACCAGCAAGTTTATTTTTTCTTTCTACCCAGAAGATTTGGGACTCAGAATCAATCTCAGATGAGCTATACATAAATAAGAACACTTATATTCTTTTCCCCACATGGAGTGTGGTATAAAATTAAAGATACTCTTACATTAGGAACAACAGGCTTTACTGCCTATTTCCAAACAACATTTCTTGCTCTCACCTATTTAGCATACTTTCTTTGATACAATTCTAGAAGTTTCTATAGTTCTCCAGCTTTGCGATTCCTCTTTCACATCATGCCAGACATACAACGTCCAGCAGCATGAAATCACAGTTGTCATTGTCAACATTTTGTGTGGTCCAGAACAGAAAATTCAGGTACACATATCAAGATGGAAGCCTTGTTGGGTGGTGCAGAGGAAGGAGTTGATGTCTCTCCATGGCCCTTGAGTTGCTGCACTAGGGAAATTCGTGGAGTTTGCAGATGGAGGGACCCAGGAACTAGAGATTTACAGTAATCACCTAAATAACTTATAAGGAAAACTTAAATGGGGTCATTTTCTGAGTCAATTTAATCTTAGCCTTATGGAATCTCACCATTGGAATAAAATTCAGTAATTGCATGGTTAATCCCTCTGGGGCTGAGATTTATAGATGGGCACCCAAGGCAACAAGTGAAGTTAATGCAAGAATGAGACTTCTGGCCCAGGGATCTTTTAGCTTGTGACACTGCAGGATGATTTCAACCCTCAGTTATCCAATGGATAAGTATGATTTTCATGTTTCCTAGATAACCCTTCCTATTTCCTGTATTCATGTGACACTGTATATAAGTTTAGAACCACTCATTGGTATATTGATTTACTGAAAAAATTCAGGACATTTTCTATTGCTAAGCATGGGACTAGGCACTGATTGGAGAAGAAGATTAAGCTATAAATCCTCTCACAGAACCCAAGTATAATAAAGACAAGCGTAAAAATGCAAAGCCACACAATCCAAATACATTAAATTTGCTTGGTAATTACTGCCTCTATGGTGATTCCCACTGTCAGTGCATGAGGTTGAGATGACTGAACTTGTATCTTTGTCCACAAGATTTGCCTAGTGTATAAATAAGAAAAATACTACTGTAATAGAAATGCTTGATCATTTAAGAGAATACATTATTTTTCAGCAAATCCAATGCATTAATGCATATACAAAAATGCCTGGGGCAACTTATCCACAGAATCACAGGTTATTTGTAGCAGAAAAAGGCTGCTTGGTAAACAATCCTGCAGTTACTAGGCTGTTCTGCCAAGGACTCAGCTTTAAAGGAGAGCTTCTAGAGCTACTGCTGGGTTACGTGAAGGTCCAGTGATCTCTGACTTCAATTATGTCAACTCTACTCTCATTGGTTTCATTTTTTGGTTTGCACTAGAAATTTTCTTTCTTCAAATAATTCACTGTTTTAAAATGTATAAAAATGAAAGAATGAACTAATCCCTTAATTTTCAAAGCAGGAACATTGAAGACTAAGAAGTTACGTAATTTTGACAAGGTTCCAGTGCTGGTTAGCAGTGAAACAAGAGTGAGGCAAGCATCCTTCTTGCCTGGTACTCTTTCTACCACCTTTGCCTCCCTCCTTCCTTTTTCACTCAAGGGAACCTGTCCCTATGATGGAATGTGCAAATTATTGATTCTCATTCCCACACACTTTAAGGTAGCAGATCTATATTTCTTTACAAAACAAGTTGGCCTCTGAGTCATTTCACAGAACTAAACGGGTTTTCCACTAAAGGCTTACTGAAATATGAAAGTTACCCTATCCTTGGAAGAATTATCTGACATTTGACAAAGCTGTTATCTTAATGAAGAGGACCACACAAGTATAAATAAATGCATGATTCAAAGGACTTATTAAAGGTAACACAGAATTGAAATTACTTTTACTTGAGTGTAAAAAAAACCAGTATTATAAGAATAGAAGTAACATATGAGGTAATGCTCAAGATGATAACAGGCCATACATACGTTTATTACCTTAGGAAATTATCTAAGAAAATAAATATGCAACCACAAGTACCACAAAAAATAAATGAGTATCTAATTATCTATTACAAGACAAGACGGTTTTAATAGTTTAATCTTTTATTTTATAGTTAATGATTTTATTCAGGCTTGATGATCAATAAATATAATTATTTGTGTACATCTAAAATAATAGCATTTTCCATTTAATTTCATTAGTCAATATAAATCTGCACAAACAGTACACTTTATACATACAGATACACACTTACATACAGGCATAAATTCTTTTTAGAGTTGAAGAGACCTGAAGAAAGATTGAAGACCCATAAGTCAAAATATTACAAGAATATGAGGATTTAGCAGATTATGTAATATCTGGAAAGCTAGACTCAAAGATGGTAATTCTCAATTCTGCATTCACCACAATGGTCTGTAAATATTTTTCTATAAAGGGCCAGTAGCAATTATATGAATTTCTGCAGGTCTTATGGTCCCTATGGCAACTATTCAACTCTGCCATTGTAGATAAAAGCAATCAGAGGTGATATGTGAACAAATGGGTGTGTCTGTGTTCCAACAAAACTTCATAACAGCTAACATTTAAGTATCATTATAATTTTCATATGTCATAGAGTATTATTTTTGTTTTGATTTTGTTTTCAACAATTAAAAAAATTTTAAAAACCAATAGGTGGTGGGCAGAATTTGTCCTTCAGATGGTAGCATGCCAACTCTGTGCTATAGCATCAGTAGACTCTTATCTTATCAATAATAATAGTGTAATTGTTCTCTGTGGTGTATTGTATCTTGCTCTTTTGTCTAGGAATAAAATGGGCTGTCTTGGGAAATATTACATGCCATGAAATTGAATCATTTAGGCAGAGATGAGTTATGTGTCTATAGACTTTAGGATTTTCACCACTTCTGGCTAATTTTTTGTATTTTTTAGTAGAGACAGGGTTTCACCGTGTTAGCTGGGATGGTCTCCATCTCCTAACCTTGTGATCCGCCTGCCTCAACCTCCCAAAGTGCTGGGATTACAAGCGTGAGCCACCATGCCCAGCCTGACTTTAGGATTTTCAAACTCAACAAGGAAAGGACAACCTTTAGAATATGTACCCTCAAGCTTGGAGATTTCACATTTTACTTTAGGCATTCAGTGGGTGATTAAAGACAATAAATTTGTGTATGCAAAGCATCTTTCACGTACTTGTTCACATGGACTTTGTCTTTGCAAAATCTATAAATCTAAATTTTCAGAGTACTTTAAATATATTTCTACTATTAAATTAAATTCAGTATTATCATTTGAACTAGAACATGAATGGCATGAGGAACGAGTCATGAAAAACTTGGGGAAAAGTCATTCCTGCCAGAGGTAACAGCTGCTGTAAAGGCCATGCAGTGGGAAAGAAATGAAAATGTTAGAATTAAGGATGAAATTTCTGAAAGGCTGAGAAAAAGCAACAGAGAGAAAGGCACAGGATGCAGCATCAAGACAGATAGAGTTCAGAGTAAACACTGGTTATGGGTTGTAGCCTTATATTCTACATGTAGAATGAAATCCATACATGGATTTTATTATACATATGCTGAGAAGTTATTGGAAGGTTCTGGATTTAAGAATGACAAGGCCAAAGTAGCTTTGACTCCTATGCAGAAAACTAGGTTGTAGAGAATAAAAGAAAGAGCAGGGAGCCTTGTTAAAACTTCGTTGCAGAAACCCAAGTGAAAGGTAACTTTGACTATGGGGATAGCAGTGCAGGTTGAAAATATTGGATGAATTCAGACGTATTTGGGAGGTGAAGTCTCTGATGCATCAATGTTCTAGCACTAGGAAAACAGAGAAATCCAGAAGATCTAGTGTTCTAGCTTGAGAAACTGGGTAGCTAGTGTCATTCACTAAGAAGGATATCTTCCATAATGATCAATTACTATAGACTGGTCAGATGATTGCATATTTGTGTTTTGTTTCCTATTATCTTAACTACTCTATGGCTCAGGTTCTTCAGCTACGAAATAAGGACATAATAGCTATCCTATATTATTACCCAGAAAATAAAATAATGTACATTAGTATACATTATTACAATACTGACACAATGTCTGATACATCATTAGCACTCATACAAGTTGCTATATTTATGTCCTTTGAAACTCATTAGACTTAATAATAAGTACAATTTCTCAAATATCTGTTCTGCACTAAGAAGATATTTTAAAATTCATGATCTCCCATACTTGCAACACTCATAGATATTTCTGCTTCCACTTTACAGATGACAAAACTGGGCCTGTGAGTTGGTGACTATTTTGCACAAGGTCAAACAACTCATTAAAGAGAGTCAGGGTAAAAATTCAAATTTATCTGACTCCAATACCCATGTACTCCCCCTCATAAAAGCCCTTCTTCCCAGAAGGAAAAACATAGTGAAAATAAAAATACTCTTTTTAATAAACAACTTTTTGGAAGAGAGCTCAAATAAATGCTTAAATTTTCTCTGGATTCCGCCCCCCCAACCCCCCACCCACCTCAGTTACCATCTGTGATAGAGAAGCTATAATTATATATTCCCTGTGAGGATTATCATGATGATAAAATCACAATCTCAGCCTGCAAAATTCAGAAACACCATGCTCAACTCCCTTGAATTCTTGAGAAATGCAGCAATTTGAGTTTGCAGTTTAGCTGCTTTTCTCTTCTGAAGTATTGATTTCTAATTTGGTTTTTTCATTTTGTTAAATTTTGAAATAATCTCAAACCTTCAGAAAGGTTGCAAAAATTATACACACACACACACACACACACACACAGACACACACATTCTATAGACCCTTCATCCAAATTCACCAGTTATTAAAAATTTTTCACATTTGTTTTTATCCTTCTCCCTCTTTCTCTCATATATATATATACTTATATATCTTTTTCATTTCCTGAAACAGGTGATAGTATAAAGCAGACATCTTGCCCCTTTATCTCTAAATATTTCAGTGGGTATTTTCTTTTTTTTTTTTAATTAAGAGAATATTTATTTTTTAACTGATTAAACGATGATTTTTTTTCCTATAGATCTCTCTCTTTTTCTACTTTAAGTTCTGGGATACATGTGCAGATCATGCAGGTTTGTTACATAGGTATACACATGCCATCGTGGTTTGCTGCATCCATCACCCAATCATCTACATTAGCTGTTTCTCCTAATGCTATTCCTCCCCTAGCCCTACCCCGTGACAGGCCCTGGTGTGTGATGTTTCCCTCCCTGTGTTCATATGTTCTCACTGTTCAACTCTCAGTGGGTGTTTTCTAAGAGCAAGAGCAGTCACTTCCATTTCATAGTACAATTATGACAATCAGTAAATTTAATATTGGCACAACATTTTTTTAAATTGTACTTTAGGTTCTGGGATACATGTGCAGATCATGCAGGATTGTTACACAGGTACATACATGGCAAGGTGGTTTGCTGCCTTCCTCCCTCCATCATCTATATCTGGTATTTCTCCCCACGTTATTCCTCCATACCTTCCCCATCACCCCTTCCCTCCCCTAGTCCCCCTCAACTGACAGCAGTGTGTGATGCTCCCCTCCCTGTGTCCACGTGTCCTAATTGTTCAACACCTGCCTGTGAGTGATACCATGTGGTGTTTGATTTTCTGTTCTTGTGTCAGTTTGCTGAGAATGATGGTTTCCAGATTCATCCATGTCCTTATGAAGGACACGAGCTCATTGTTTTTTATGGCTGCATAGTATTCCATGGTGTATCTGTACATTTTCTTTATCCAGTCTATTGTTGATGGACATTTGGGTTGGTTCCAGGTCTTTGCTATTGTAGACAGTGCCGCAATGAACATCTTTGTGGCACAACATTTTTAATTAACCAACAGATAATAATCAAATTTCAACAATTTTCCTAATAATGTATTTTATAGCAATTTTCCCTGGTCCAGGACCTAATTCAGGATCATATATTATATTTTGGTGCCATGTCTCTTAATCTTCTTATTGGGGAATGGTTCCTCAGCCTGACTGTCTTTCAAGACATGGACACTTTTGAAGAATACTAATCATGAATTTTGTAGGCAGCTCCTCAGTTTGGATTTTATCTGATATTTACGAATGATTAGATTTATTTTAAGCAATTTGGGTGGGAACACCATTAGAGTGATATCAATGCATCTTATTAAAGGTCACATCATGACAGTTCATCTCATTTTGGGTGATAGATTCTCCACAAATTATTTAATAATTGCAAATGGAAAAATAGTAACTACAATGGAGAAACCTGGTGAACATACCTTAACCAAGTGATCAAAGTTAACATTATCAATTATATATATATGAGGTATATATACCTCAATTAAAATTTCAGCTATTTTACAAGCTTATTTATATCAAATATATACATATATACCTCAATTAAAAGTTCAGCTATTTTACAAGCTTATTTGCCACTCATGAAAATTGCACATTCTGAAAAATATACATTAAAAGTGTGATTTTGGTGTTTGCAACAATATTTACTCAGCAGCCACGTGCCAGCTAACTCCAAGTCCTTACTAACCAGTTACTTACTGTTAACACTTCTACATATCTTCTGAAATTTTCCCATGATCCATGTACAGATGTGGTCAATTAACTTGATCAAGGTGCCCAAACTCCGGTGTGATGCTGGAATGTGAATGTTCTCTCTTCTCCCTCCGAGTTCAGTGTACTTCACTCTGTAAGTGTTTATTTAAAACCAGGGGAAATATGGTGCTCAACATTAGAAAAACACTTAAAAATAGCTATGGGAAAGTTTAGATACAAATTCTCTTTCCATCCTAATAGATAACATTCTGCAACAGCTTTATATGACTGCAGATGGAGGGGATTGAGGGTTAAGCAGGAGAAGAGACAGAAGAAGAAAGGGTTACATTTTCTTCACATAAGATTACTTTTGCCTGTGATTTTTGAAAATACAACCAATTCTAATCTACATGTAGGTATTTCTCAGTGACTGGGCCTCTGTTTGCAAGCTCAAGTCTCTTTTTCAGAGAAAGCCGGAAGCTGTGTTTCACTATAGATGGAAACTTAAAAGCAGCAGCTATATATAGCACTATAGCCTCCACACACTCACACACACACACACACACACACACACACACACACACACACAAACACACACCCTGTAAAGAGCCCTAAACTTTCTATTTCAATCACCCTTAAGTTCTACATAACCCTCATTTTTCTGGCGGGAAACATATTAAGCAAATTTTCAGAGAAGAGATCATAAAATAGAGGCCATGATTATGTTTCTTGTGGAATTTACTGAGAGAAGATGTAGCATAGGACCAGACAGAGGGTAAGAGATTACAGGCTGTTTACTTTTCTACTTGAGCTGAGCTAAAAGGAGTCTCTTTGCACACTGGGTCTGCAATGCAAACCCACCTACACCTGTAAAATCAGTGATACAGGAAAGATTCTTTGCAATTTTCAACATTTGCAGCTACTAAAAGTGATTAGCTGTTTTTTTTTTTAAGAGCCACCTGAATTCTATAGAGGGTAGATGTAGTTATAAGATGCCTCCAAAAGAGAAGTGGAGCCACAAAACACTGAATAGATATTGGATTCCTTAAAAAGTATGTTGCAGTCACTAGCAGGAATTGTTCCAAAGTGTACCTTTTCTTTCTCCTCTTTGCCCTGCTGGGAGGATGAGTCAGCCAATGCATGAGAAGAACCTAATTAGATCACTTTCTTTTTATTAGCAATTCTTGCATGCTCTGTCCAACAGCAGCCAGATAAATTCTCCTTCCCTGGGCCACTTAGTCACAGCTCCCCTCTCAAGGGATGCATTACTTTCCCCTTGCTGATCCCAGAGGTTTGGCTTGTTTGTTCTCTTTTCACAGCTACCACTCCCAACTTCTCCATAAGGGACCTCTTTGTTAGAGTGGAGCTCTGCCTCTCCAGCTACCTCTTTTCTGCATCTCTTGAAGGCCAGGACACAAAACCAAAAGTATAAGACCACAAAACTACACAGGGCAGGCAGAGCAGTAAAGATCTTAGAAGATAAAGGTAAAGATCTCTGAAGTCAAACATACCTGGGTTCCTTCTGTTGTAAAATTGTGCCATTTTAGGCAAGTCTTTTTTCTTCATTTTTCATTTGTAAATTTAGAACAGCAAAAGGACTAATGTCTCACAAAATGCATACAAGGTTCATGGCACATAGCAAGGACTTAATACATTTTCATTGTTCCTATTAGTGTCATCATCATAATCAGTCATCATCATCATTGTCATCATCGTCTTCTTTAATCATTGTAAAGAAGTAGACAAAAATAAAAATTAGAGATTAGTAAACTTTTAGAAATTTCAAAATTTTACTAAATTCTCCACTGATTTTTTTTTTCTTAGGAATTTGTCTTAATCTCCTTATTTAAATAGCATCACTATATTTTATTTTTCAAGAGAGGATATAAATTTACCTGATGGAAGCAGTAAGAAGAAGGAAAAGTTTCATGCCTTTCCCAGCCCCAACACCTGGTCCAGCTGGGCTCATGTGAAGGCCTGAAGGAAGCAGAGTATGAGTGTGGCCACCCAGGGTCTCCTGGCAGACAGCCTCTCACTTCCCTTTTGCCCTCTACAGAGCTCAGCACTTGAACTTCCCTTTGCCTTCTAATTCCCACTCTTTATTCATAGTAGGCTCTCGTGCTGTGGTTCATTTTCTTAATTGCTTCCCTGTCTAGACCACAGGTGCTTCTGGAACAGGGAGTGTGTTTTGTTCAGCTTTGTGTTCTTCCTGCCAAGCACAACGTTGATTGACTGGTTACTGGATTTTGTCTACTACCTCATAATGATTAAAGAAGACAATCATGATGATAGGAACAGCAACTACAATGGTGATCAAGATGCTAATAGCTAAGATTTATTAAGTCTTTCCTAGATGCCTTACCACTACCTCTCTCAGTCTCACTTTAAGTCCTTCTTCTTTCAGTTCAGAATCACACTAGGACAGGCAGAATCATAGATGTAAATAACTCCTTCCCAAACACACATACTCATTCTAATGGACAAATGGGCAAATGGGCTCCAAGAGGAATCTGAGACCTCACAGCAAGTAAGCAAGTGGCAGCAGCAAGGCCAGGATGCAGATCTCAGGAATCCTAGTCCAAGACCACACAGCTTCTGTGTTCAAGGGCTCCTGGGCTTCACTTATGATTTGGGGGAACCCCAGACAGGTGACTCACCACAGAGAACTACCTTGTTTCCACAGGAAGGATCACCTGCACTCTCTTGCTCTTTTTGGTGAAAACTGCCCCGAAAATTCAGTGACCACATCCTCTCTTTGTCATTTACACCTTGCTTGGGTATTTCCCTTCCTCCTTCCCCACCTCCACTTTCAGCAAAATCAGCTCATCCTGGGAATCAGCCAAATTCTTTTGTTCTAAAGCAAGGGTGAGTGCTAAAAATGCCAAGTCTATATGATTTCAGAGGGGCCTTACCGAGGTCAGAGTCTCTAATCAAAGAAGTGATTCCATGTCTTGGAGTCAGGAGGACAGATATAGATGGTGGCACGTCCAGATCATTATGGAGGCTGGGAGTATTGTGCTGCCAGAGAGGATACAAACACTCTACAGCTTGTATCCTTGCATGTGTTGATGGTCCAGATAATTGGTGAGGAAACATGTATAGTCTAATGCAGAGGCTACATAATGTTCCCCACTAATATCCAAAGTCTCGATCACTCTACCTGTTCCTTCCACTGAAGTAGCAATAATAGAATTGGAAGTCATTGTTATCAGAGCCATTTTTTATTTACTGACTTTTTACTATGTGCAAGTAAGATGTCGTGTCTATCATATCATGTATATTATAGTAAATCTCAGCAAGTCTTCAAAGTAGGAGTTAATATGAAGAAAACCAAACTCAGAGAATTGAATAATGTTACACGCTTTACAAGTGGCTCTGAATCCTAGCCTGCCATACTCCAAAGCCTATTCCCTTGTATTTCCCCATGTGGCAGTCACAATCACATAGATTTGTATGGCAGATATATAAGAGGGCATGGCTTGAGACATTGGACTATAGGGAGAGAGAATGCCTTGCAAGAGATTACTGATGGGAGGCGTATGTGTTGCTTTTGTGTTTGTCTGTTTTCTTTGGGTATCAATGTGTTTAAAAGAGAATGTAGCTAAGCAAGGCCAACTGCTACCAATCCAAGCAACTTGCTCCCTTTGTCTTACACCTGTCTTGGCTCACAAATTTCTGACACCTATCAGTAGCTGGAGGCATTTGAGGATTTAAGCCTGGAGCAGAACTCAGAGTACAGTGCTGGCCAATTGCATCCTGGAATGTTATGGCCCCAGAGATGCTTAGAACACTGAGAAAGGAACTCCCTTTGTTGGGCCACTCCTGTGCCACAGCTCACAGTTCACAAAGCCTTTCTTAGTGTAGCCATCCTCTTATTCTTATCTCTGAGGGTCATTACAATCTTGCTCTGAAGATGGTCTGGCAGGGCTTACCACTCCCACTTTCCTTCTCTGGAGTACTTGGGAAGCTACCATGACAGAGTCTGACCACATCATTGAACGTATTGAGCAAAAATACCTTCCTTCTTTTGGCAAGCATGGTGTGCTTTTAAAGTCATGCACCTACCATAGACCAAGTCCAGGTAGGTTTCTCTGTTTGTTGAGATGTTTGCTCATTCATTTGCTAGGAGAATTTGTCTTTCTGCAAAGTTCAGCCACTCCCATATCTCTGACATACTCAGGTTTAATACAGAGCTTCTCAGCTGAACTTTCCGTCTATCCTTACCATGCCATTTAACACTACATTTCTTTAGTTTCTTCCCATAAGCTACTTGAGGACAAGGATTTTGTCTTACCTCTTTGTTTCTGCGTCTTGTCTGGCATATAGAAGACGACTGATAAATGATTGTGAAATAATGTGATTCTCTATAATTTTAACAAAATAATTGAATACCTCACAAGTCTTTAACAGAGCAGACCCAAGGGATATGAGAATTAAGTTGTATGGCTCCGCTCTTCTTTCTGGCAAATAATGTTCTTTCAAAGAAGAAAGAACAGGATGGACAAAAACATGAAATAGGTGAAACAGTTTGGTGTCCACATGCAGGATTCCAAGGGAATAAAGTAAGAGATGGGAGCGGCTTAGGGATGGGGATGGGCTGCAGCCATGTAATGCTGTGTGGATTTCCTCTCATTGGTAGTTTAAATTGCTTTCTGCAGGAGAGGAGGAGTCAGTGAAGTTTGAAATAAGAGAATAATCATGTTTCCTTTACTTGTTCACTGCAAAGAATTATGGGGGTCTCAAGGTTTACTAGTTTGAGTATCAGATCTCAAATTTCAACACAGGACACAATAATGAATCATCACTCTAGCATATAACCAAGATATCTTTATTTTTTCCACAGATGAAATTTCTGAGCCAATAATAATACTTGTGATCATCACTGCGACTGAACATTTACTGTGTACCAACTCACATTCCAAGCACCTTTCATGTATCAACTTACTTAATACTTGACACTTTCCTCTTGCCTTTGGGAGCTACCCACAGATAAGGCTCATTCACTGGTTATAAATACTCACCTGATATGTTCAGGAGCCTGTTTCCACCCCATGCTGCATATAATCCTGTTCTTCTTAATCAGTGTTCTGACCATTTGCCTTGTTCTCTGAACGGCTGATTGTACCACAGTGGACATTCCTGGAGAATGGAAGTTTCTCTGTGCACGTATGAGATAGGTACTCTAAGTGATGGCTGTTTTAAGTATAAGATACTCCAAGAAAAAAAAAAAAACAGCAGAAACTTAGCCAACCAAAAAGATATATACAAAAGTCTATTTATCCAGAAATTGGAGTTGCTGTGGATGACTCACTTGTACCACCTCCTCACAAGGCACTATCCAGTGGCCTGAAGACAAATCCCCTCTCTTAGGCCCCTTTTGGGAAGAAAAGAACTAACCTGGGAGAAAAATGATCATATATCAACATAAATAACTCTTTCTAATTTCTATAAAGGGGCACAAGATGCTTTTGCCATTCTGTAGCATTTCTGTATGATGGACCTGATCTAGGAATCTCCTCTCTAAAGAATTTCCAAAAGCAATTTCCCTTGAAAACTAAGTAGGGGGTAAGTTTCCTGACCCCATCAATTTATTTATTGAAGTAGAGTTTTTCTCATACAGTATGTCTGAAGTCCTCCTTATTCTTGAAAGATATTGCTGGACTTTTGAATCCTAAAAAAAATGTTTGGGCTCCCAGCCCTATGAGATGCCAGTCTTGTATCAGTAACTTCAACTGTAAAATGAGAAGGACTCGGTAATTACCTTGGTTGCAACAATGCATTTAAAGTGAAATACCAAATATCCAACAGATATTCATATTCGCCTTCCCTCCTTGCACAGGTGTGTGTCATTATCTGCTCATTTGACAGTGATTATCTTTCTTTCTTCCTAAAAGTCAATTTTCAAGTTCTATCACCAAGGATTACTTAGGACTTCCTTGATCAGTCCTGCAGGCCAGTAAAATAGGCATTGACAACCTGGGTTAAATTAAGAGGAAAGTGATCAGAATTAGGAACACATTCAGAACCATAACACGCCAGGAAATGTTTGTCCTTGAGACAAGACTATTTGTGTCATTGTTTTCAAATATGTAAATAATTTTTATGTTAAAAAAAACTGTTCTTTTTAATGAAGTAATAATTGGCAGAATTCAGACTTACTAGTGAAAAATGTAGGCAGCAGAATTTGGAAAAACTGGAGAAAGAACTTGATAATAGCCACAGAAAAATGCTGGTTGACTTGGAGGTAGTGAGGTCTGGTAGAGGTGTTCACCTGTAGACGCATTGGCCACATGGTGGAGACGTTGTAGAAGGTATTCAGGTATCACCACAGGAGTTGAGCTCCATGACCTTGACAGTCCCTTTGAACTCTGAGATGTTGTAAGCCTACAGATTCATACGTATTTGTATCTCGTTTGTGCTGGCTGAGGACTGTTGCAGAGCATATTGCAGGTTTCGTAGAAACTCGTAAGAAGTGATCCTTGATTTCAAACCATAGAATCACCAATATTACCGCTGAAATAAAACTTAAGAGGGCACCTCACCTGACCCTCATTGTAAAAATGAGTGTGCTCATGCACACGAATGTTCACCGGAAACCATCATTCTCAGCAAACTGACACAAGAACAGAAAATCAAACACCACATGTTCTCACTCATAGGCAGGTGTTGATCAATGAGAACACATGGACACAGGGAGGGGAGCATCACACACTGGGGTCTGTTGTGGGGGAATAGGAGAGGAACATCGGGGGAGTAGGGAGGTTGGGGAGGGATACCATGAGGAGAAATGCCAGATATAGGTGATGGGGGGATGGAGGTAGCAAACCACATTGCCACGTATGTACCTATGCAACAATCCTACATGTTCTGCACAAGTACCCCAGAACCTGAAGTGCCATATATATATATATATATATATATATATATGAATTTGCTCATGGAAATTATTAAGGGTGTGGTCAATAGTTAGCTAGATGAAATTTTACTATAAAATTCTCTGTAATAAAACATTGGTGTTCAAGAAACTTTGTTAATAACATGGTGACTAAACATGGAAATCTGTAAAATAAACGATATAGTCCACTAGTCATATCTTTTAGTCATAAAAATGATGTTGTAGATGAATGTTTATTGAAAAAGAAAACATGTTCTATGAATAAAAACGAGTGTTACAAAACAATACATACTTTGCTATCAAATTTCTGTAAAAACAATCTGGAAAGACATGCAGATGTGCACCATGGTAACAGCCACCTTTTACTATTAGGGATTTGCCATTTTAAATTTTGCTTCTTATCTAATTTATCTACAACAAACATATGTTGCATTTGGAATTAGAGAAAAAAAAACCCAAATCTTCTCATTCTCTGCCAACAATAACCTGACTAACATGGGGAAATTAGTATACAGGAAGGCTGGCTTTATGAATAGGTAGGGAAAAAGAAAACAGAAAAAAATGTTAAAGGGTTTATATAGATATTAATTACTGTTTGAGGAATGTCAAAGAATAGGCAAAACACTTCAATTTTACTTGGACAGTTGAATACCTATTGGTTCAAACCCTTTAGCACCCACCCTGTCTACTGAGCCACAGTGATGTCTTGCCTCCATTGCAAAAGCTTCCCATCTGGTCTTCCAACTTGCCTTCCTCCTGTTTTTACTCTACTGCAGACTGTTTTAAAACCAGACAGCAAGGCTTCCCATCTCACTCAGATCAATAGCAGTAATCTCATAATAACCTCCAAGGCCTTAGGTAACCTGGTTACCTACAATCTCTCTGACCCTATCATCAGCCAACTGTTGCCCAGCTCACTCTGCTCCAGACACACGAGCCTCCTTGCTGTTCTTCAAACACAGCAAATATCCTCTCCCTTCAGTGTCATTGCCCTTGCTTCACCTGTGCCTCATACACCCTTTTTCCAAATATTTACATGGCTCACCCAATCACTTCTATCCTCAGTCTGTTCAAATTTCACCTTCTCAGTGAGATTTTCCATAGCCACCATTTACAAAATGGTACATCCAATGTTCTTTTCCCCTTGCCCTGCTTTCTTGTTCACAGCATAGCTCTTATTACTAAGGACACACTCACTCTATGTTTATTTGTTTATTGCTTATTCTGTGTCACCTGGGCACAAAGATATAAACACCCTGTGGTCACAGATTTATTTTGTTCACTGCTGAATCCCTAGTCTCTTGAATAGTGCGCGGACCATAATAGATGCTCAATAAGTATTTATTAAGCAAATGAATGGGGCATGGGTTTGAGATCAGCAATATTTTAGTTACATAAATCAATATTTAGGTAAAAATCAGTTTTGACTGTTAGTAATCTATACTTAAGGTACTGGCAAGGTATCCCTCTGATGTGATAAGGGGATCTGTCAATTTAAAAAAAAAGAGGAAGGGTAAGAGAATGAAATGAGGCTTTTTGTACATTAGAGGCCCCTTTCTAAAGCATCAGGATAATACACTTCATTCAGGAGTTTATGAAAATCTGCTTGTCATTATGCTTTCTGGAGCACCACCAGGAATTGTGCTTGCTGGAGATAATGTGTAAAATTTAGTACTGGTCCTTAAGAGATCTATTCAATAGAGGTAATTCTAGGTTTTCCATGTCATTCCCTCATTCCCCTTCTCCTTGCTATCAACCAAATGTATAACTGTGTTCAAGACAGGAATGGGATTAACACCAGGCATAGACACAGTTACATAGACTCACAAAGGGGTTAGAAATCTACAGGACAGATGCCAAGAATGCTCTTGCACTGTGGATTTTGGCCCCTCTTTCCAGAAGTATTGCCATGATATTCTCATTCTAAACTCAAAGTGTGGAAAATCCACGGCTCTTGAAAGTTATCTGCTCAATAGTTCAAACCATTTTCTTTCTCATCCTCGTACCTCACAAAAGTAAGGAGCAAATGAGTTGGGGTTTTGCAGGACGAGATACAAAAGTGTGCTAGCCCTGTCCCAACAGGTCACAATTTCCTTACATTCACTCTTTGGTGTAGTTCAGCCTTTGTTTCCTCATCATCCCACAGGTCATCAGGAAGGGAGTTGAAATCAGTCTGCCATTGAGCTACAAAATCTTGCTTGTAATCTGGACGTGTTAGAAACTCCTGGAAACTTGTTCTGTAGACATAAGGAGAATGAGATGAATTTTATATGTCATGCCTCTAAACTGTAAAATTCTGACTTTGGAAAGTTTACTTACCTAATTTCATATAAGTAAGAAAGCACAGTAAGCTGGTCTTCCCTCAGATGCCTAAGTACTGTTTTGATGGTGTTTATATAGGAATTTTCTATTAGTTCCCAGTAAGGTACTAAAAACGAAGTCATTTCCTGTTAAATGGTAAAGTGTAGAAATTGTTATTTCAAAATGAAAGTTCTTCTGAATAGAGTCAAAAGAACAGTCCCAAGCAAGGAAGTCAAGATGCAACTGCAGCTACCTAAAGCATTCCCTGTGAGACTTCTTGCTCCTCTTCTCTCCCACGTCCCCCACTCCAGCAAATTCACATTCCAAATAATTCTTCATGTTTCAGCCCAGATATCCTTTATTCCAGAAATTGGGGGACCAGGCACAGTGGCTCATGCCTGTAATCCCAGCACTTTGGGAGGCTGAGGTGGGTGGATCACCTGAGGTCAGGAGTTTGAGACCAGCCTTGACAACATGGTGAAAGCCCATCTCTACTAAAAGTACAAAATATTAGCTGGGTGTGGTAATGTGTGCCTGTAATCCCAGCTACTCAGGAGGCTGAGGTGGGAGAATTGCTTGAAACTGGGAGGCGGAGGTTGCAGTGAGCCGAGATCGTGCCATTGCACTCCAGCCTGGGCAACAAGAGCAAAATTCCACCTCAAAAAGAAAAAAATATTTATTCCAGAAATCCTTCCCAGATCCAACAAGTCTTCAGTGTTAACCACGGAAGTTCTGAGGTTCTTCCTTAGTATTCTGTACTTCTCCCGTCATAACACTGATGACGTTAATTGTAACATCATTTATTTGTCTGTACTCACCACTAGAATGGCACGCCCATAAAGCCAGAATCTATGATTGTCTTGTTCACCATTATGAGCAGAGTCTTCAAAAAGTTTCTGATAAATGCATAGTATGAAAAAACTATGCATGAATTTTGAAATTCAAAATTTCAAAAAATTCAAAATTTCAAATTTCATGCATAGTTTTTATAACATGTCTGAACACATCTGAATAGGATGTAGTTTGAGACACTGAGAAAGATGAGCTATCAGTTTGAAAAGAGCCCCTATCTGAGCAACCTGAATTCTGCAAAAATTGAAACAACAAACATCAAATTGTTGGTAAAGCTTGGGAGGAAGAATGGTGAAATCATTGATGCTTTATAAAAAGTTTATGGTGACAATGTTCCAGAGAAATTATCCGCTTACAAATGAATAACTGATCTCAAGAAGGGACAAGAGAATGTTGAAGATGAAGCCTGCGGCAGTAGACCACTCCACATTAATTTCCAAAAAAAAAAAAAAAATTAACATTTTGTGCCCTCACTGAAGAGGATCAATGATTAACAGCAGAACAATATCCAACAGCACAGACATTTCAATTGGTTCAGCTTACACAACTCTGACTAAAATTAAAGTGGAGACAACGGTCCACTTGATGGATGCCAAAACCATTGTGCCCAGATTAGCGGCAGACAAGAGCAAAGCTTTCAATAGAAATTGTTAAAAAGTGAGATCAAGATTGAAAAACATTTCTTCAAAGAATCTGTAATAGGAGATGACATGTGGCTTTATCAGTATGATCCTGAAGACAAAGCACAATCAAAGCAATGGCTACCAAGAGGTAGAAGTGGTCCATTCAGGACATAGGCATAGACAAGGACTTCATGTCAAAAACACCAAAAGCATTGGCAACAAAAGCTAAAATAGACAAATGGGACCTAATCAAACTCCACAGCTTCTGCACAGCCAAAGAAACAGTCATTAGAGTGAATTGGCAACCAACAGAATGGGAAAAAATTTTTTGCAATCTACCCATCTGACAAAGGGCTGATATCCAGAATCTACAAAGAACTAAAACAGATTTACAAGAAAAAAACAAACAAGCCCATTCAAAAGTGGGCGAAGGATATGAACAGACACTTTACAAAAGAAGACATACATGAGGCCAACAAACATATGAAAAAATGCTCATCATC